>NDFG01000541.1:798129-1080875 GCA_002167245.1 Sporophila hypoxantha
GTCCGAGCCAGCTGGGCTGTGATTGACCATTAATTAGAAACAACCAACATGGACCAATCACAGATGCACCTGTTGCATTCCACAGCAGCAGATAACCATTGCTTACATTTTGTTCTTGAGGCCTCTTAGCTTCTCAGGAGGAAAAGTCCTAAGGAAAGGATTTTTCATAAAGGATGTCTACGACAGCTTGGACTGCAATTCTGGCTGCTTGCCTTGGGGGAAAGTTGAATTTTAAGTGCTGACAAAAAATGGGGTCCTAAGTTTACTAAGTTCCAGTCTTCCATCTTTTAAACAGATGTCTTGGATGTCACTTAAAAATTACAAAGTTTACTTCAAAGAGAAAGAGGAAAAGTCTTTCAGGACTTGGATCTTCTTTTTGTCCTTATAGAATAATCTCCAGCCAGTGAGAGGCTGGCTTACTAATGGCCAGGCTGTATCTTATTTCATCAGAAAGCACTMTAAGCATCCCCAGCTTAATTACAGATCTATCAAGGAATCACAGGAATTAGAGGTGGAAGAGGCTTAGTTCACCACTTAGGTCTGCTAATGCAGGAATTTCTCTAGAGCATATTTATTCTTCTTCTGCTTCTCAGGTCCATTTTCAAATGGAAGGATCCCACTAATGCAGAAGTTCCTCTGGAGCACACTTAGTCCTCATTTGCTTTTCAAGCCCATCTGAAAATGGATGTAGATGACTGAAGCATTAACTTTGATGCTGCAGAAACATTCATGTCAGGGGACTTGCTTTGGCCATTTTGGAATACATTTCCTGGTTTAGGTAATTTTGCTACATGTGTTGTATCTCTTCACCTTCAAGGTAATTCCTTTTAATTTATGCCATTACTCAGAGTATAAAGCCACTAGATATTACTGCAAGTCATGTCTCTCCTCTAGATTTTTAGTAACCCTCACGTTTGAAGGTAGTTATAACATTTTTCTCACTGAATTAATTCTTTATTAATTAATAAAAATAGAATAAAATATTTATGCAAAACCCTTCAGAGTGCAAGTGAGCAGAGATGCCAAAAAAAAAAGAATAATAGGAGCAAGTACAGAATAAAGTATTATTAAAAACAAGGAAGATGGGCTGAATTCTGTCCTGAGAAGTGTCTGGTTTATTTATTATTTCAGACTATTGGTCTTTCAGAGAAACATTAGTATGTCCAGTGATTTGATAATGACAAATGAGATCAAAGATGGTCTAATCAAGAGCTAAGTGCTAAACCAGCATGGAATGTGAAAGCAGTGTGTGAACTAATTTTAATAGACACCAGTTGTCTGGTTTGGGTTATTTCTTTGCTTTCAGTTGCAAGGTTGTTCTACCAAAATGATTTTCCATGAGGCTGGTGACAGTCTCATTTTTCACTATCAAGCAAGTCTGCAATATCAATTACATTCTATCTTATTATAAAGCTGTCTGTTCCAACACTCCACTCTGATATTGTTAGGGGGAAATAGCATCACAGAATACTTTGAGCAGTGAAAGATTCACTTCTTTAATAACATTTCTATAAATATACTTTCAGAATGCAGTATTGTCAAAGGCAAATAATTTTAAATAACCTAATCTGATACACCTAAGAGTGTGTGGGACAGATAAAATAGAGATGTAAMAGGCTACTCTGCAGCTCCTGTCCAGCCACCTGGACTCCAGAGATGCACCCTGGGGGATCAGTGACTCCTAGGAAGCACAGGGCCTCTAAATTCTGGCAATCCCTGTGATAATCACATATCCTCTGAACAGAGAGAGACACAGGATTTTCCTGAGAAGCTGTGAGAAAGCTCAGAGGAAGAATTAAAACAATTATTKTCTCAATCTGTGCACCTGGCAGGCAATCTCTGTTTGGCAGAGATGTTTACAAGGAGGAGRTGTCCCTTCTTGACCAACAGGTGAGAGAAGATTCCTAAAGGCCAATCAGGCCTTAGGTCCACCAATGTTCCTATAAGAACTGTGGATTTCTAATAATAAAGTGCCTTTTTCATGCCTTCAGATGATGGAGTCTCTGTATCACCTTTGTCTGTCCCTGATACCCCTTTGGTGATAATTTGTGACCCCTTTGGTGATAAATCCCCAAATAACAAAACAGACCTTGAGGCTTCTCCAGTTTACACCAGCTTTGGCCTACTCAGACCTTGATTTACTCCAAGGTTGGGATTTCATGTCAGAGTTTCAGAGACCAAATATGACATTTATATATCAAAACAGACCTTGAGGCTTCTCCAGTTTACACCAGCTTTGGCCTACTCAGACCTTGATTTACTCCAAGGTCGGGATCTCATGTCAGAGTCTGAGAGACCAAATATGACATTTATATATAAAGCAAATATAATGCTTATGACCTTCACTGTTCTTAATTTAAATGTTTGTACAAATCACATCCACAAAGCTTCCTGAGCTGTATGGAATTGCCTTCCCAGGCTGTGCCTCTCGCATTTCTTACAAAACAAATTAAATTAACTCTTTAAGAGAGAGAACTGGAATCCCCCTCACATCCAGCTGTGTCTGGAAGAGAAGCCCCTTCCACCAGTGCTGMTTTTTAGCTCTCTGAGGGCTCCAGCTGCCAGCTGCACTCCCCTGGCAGCAGTGGCAGTCACCAAGGATGCAGGAGCATCCTCTGAGCCACAGCTGAGCCACTGGTCCAGAGCAGGAAGGGCTCATGGAGGAAACTGCTTCCTCTTACACAGCCATTCATGGATAAGTCTGGGGTTTGCCCTGTAGGGAGTTGTGGCTCTCCATGTAAAGTTCTAACACCAACTATCAATTCAAACCATCCCATTTTTTTTAAAGAAAAGATTTCATGAACATTGCTAGCAATGCTGCACCCACTTCTCCAGCTGTGCTYGTGCAGTCCAGCTCAGGGCAGAGAGTCAGAAAATACAGAATATTCCCATGATATCTTTACTGCCATGTCAAAGCACTAGAGATTTTGCTCTCTGACTGGATTACATGGTTTCCTTTTTCATAAGGTATTGACACTTTCCAAAGGAACAACCAATTGTTGTGACTAATTTCATTCCTCTAGAAATGTAAACCAARCCCAAACTGACTAAAAGCACTTTCAAGGGAAAGCTTTGGACCAGCTGGGTTATAATACAGTAAGTTACATATTTGCAAGGTTTTCAATCTTTAAAAGATTTATTAGCATGTTGCTTTCAGAAAGACTTTATCTCCAATTATTGCATTGTGCTAAGGGATTATGTTTAGTGCATTGTGGCCAGGTTTGATAGAAATTAGAGACAGTTCTTAAGAATTACTGACAGCATTGAGGAAGGAAAATGAATTTTGTAACTCAGTGAATGCTTTTATATGTGTGACTCCCATTAATGTTGGTGAAAATTCCTCAGGCTTGAAGCCCTGAGCCTTAAATTGGATTCTAACACATTTCAGTATTCCTGCTTATGCATCCTAAACAACATATGCTACAACATTAATGAGGCCCTTAATTACAAACAGCATAAATGGACAGAAGAAACATGATTTATACCAAACTCATATAAAGCCCATTGCTACAGATACAGTGTAGGACCTATAAAACTCCTTATGCATGTTGGTGTTAAACTGATGTCTCTGAAAAGATGGTAGGGGTCAAAACAACCTCCTGCTCATACATTTATCATTGTAAAATGCAGATATCTGGTAGCTTGACAGATCCAATGGTGAGATAAAAAGTAGCCTCTCTCAGCTTGAAATTCAGCTAACAGGAAAGCAGGGAAATGTTTTGTACTTATTTACTCAAACATTGGGTTTAAATTAGCTGGGTATTGTCTGTCAAAATGCATCAAACAACACAGTTTGAGAGGATTAATSCCTCATACATGATGGATCCAGACTGAGCAAACTGCTTGTGTTGTTGTAGCAGCTCTCCAGCACTTGATGAACASCAGAGTGAGAGATGAGGGGCTTTTCACTGAGCCAGGTGATTCATTAAAGATGGTATGAAAGATGCCTCACTCTGGGGCTCCTGCCCAGTGCTGGAGAGTAGCAACAGGTTTGTTATCACCCATGTTCAGTCTGTCACCTGGCTTTATGTTTTGAAATCAAATAAAAGGCAAAATCTTGTGTCTTACAGTATCTGGGCACAAACTGGAAAACAAAAAATGTCACAAATATTTCCATGGAAGAGAGACAGTGTGGKTCTAACCAGGCACTTCTCACCCAGCTGCAGATAGTGCCTGCTGAGGTAACCTGCATGTCCGGGGACACAATAACTGAGAAAAATACTAGCAATGAAGAGAGGTCCCCAAAATGAAACATTGGATCTTTTGGTAAGGATTATTAAAATTAAGCATTTCAAACATCAAATTGCAGGTCTGTGGTGAAGAAAATAGGTCTTGCTTACAGGAGAGGACATTTATCTGTCCTAGGAAACAAGGGTCCTGTMAAGAACATGGAAATCCTCATGGCTGTGAAAACATGAGTTTGTAGCAAAATAAGGAACACTGAGTGGATCCTTGGACATAACAACCAGGACAGCAGCAGACTGGAAGAAAAAGATCATATTTTTTCAGTCCTGACAACTTAAAAAACCCATTTGTGAATGTTGTGCCTGCTTCTTGTATCTGCAGAACGACATCGAAGGGCTGGACACATTTCAAAGAAGGACAGCACAAATAATTTAAACACTATCTAAGAGAAAAGCTCTAATTACTCAGCAGTTATTGGGCTCAAAGCAACAATTAATTCTGGGGAAACCTATACCCTGTACAACAGTGGAGTCAAGACTAAAGGATTGCAGTATTTTCTCTTATACTTGGAATTTAATAAAAGCTGCTTTTACACTAAATTATTTCTTCCTTCTCAGTGCCTTCCCTTGCAATGTTTGCCAGTTTTTGGTTTTTTTTTTGGAGCAGGTGTGCAAAATGATGGAGAACTTTATTGTCCAAAAGAAGATACTTCTAATGTCAAGTATCTTCTAAACTTGAGACATTTAAAAAAAAAATCTTTCATATTGACTGATGTTTCCTACTCCAAATTCACTGGAGGTTTTRTAGCAGCATTCCTCTGACAAGAATCCTCAGCCCAGCTGAGTTTTATAGAGCAATGTACAATTACCTACAAAAAGTTCCTGCTCAGAAAGATGGAGGACTTTTCCTCAGGAGGCTTCAGTTACTTCAGTAGGAATCTTTCTGCCTAAAAATACCTACAGAAAAAGTAAAATTCTTCCCAGTGTGAGCTTCAAAAGTGAAATCAAGTTTGTTTCCAGTGTTCTCAGGGATGCTGTTTGATACACAGACTTTAACAAAATTAGCATTCTTCCTTTTGCAGACAGAAAATCTGCTTTCCTAACTGTAAACTTTGGGATTATCCAGATCTGTCTTTCCTCCAATCCTGCATACCTTTACTCTCAGCAGTTCTTCTCCCCCATTACTGGCTCCAGCTGGCACCAACTTTGGAACTCAGTTCTATTCTTTATCCAGTCTTTATATAAAGAATATATTTAAAATATTAGCACATGTAACAATCAAAGATTTTCTTATTCTTAAATATAAATATTTTCTGCTGTTTGGTACAATGCAATTTTAGGTAGATAAATATATAAAAATGGTACAAAAAGCAACATGACTGAAAAATGAGAAGTYTAAAAAGCACGTGAAATAAAATAATTTATTCCTGATAAAAACATTTCTCTCACTAGGGAATACAGATGCAGCTCCACATGTCATTATAACAAGCAGAATGTTTGCTCTGCAAGTTTTTACTGAGGAACAAAATGTAGAGATAAGAGAAATATAAAAACTCATAGCAATGAAAACCTGCTATTACTGAGGTTATTAGCAAAACTATTTCTGACTCAAATTATGTTAACTTCATGTTTATTGCACACTGATAACCTTCCTTTCTTGTGGCCTCTGCCACCCTGAGATTTGAGAACAAAATATTGTTCTGGAACAAGTGTTCTGAGATGGCTCCAACAGACATTTGTGCACAAAAACTGCCTCTTTTACCTCAGGGTCCAAAGGATCTCCTGTATGTTAGACAAAATAGTTTCTTTTAAAGACACTGACAGCACAGGTTTGGTTGTTGAACTCACCTGGGAATGAACTTTCTGTCTCTCCAGGGATAGGCTGATAGTGGTGGTGAAAATCCAACCCTTCCCTGCTTGGYCTGCCACCAGCCTCAGCTCCAGGAACTGCTGGATATTCTTTATTGATTCAAACAGGAAAATTCTCAAGCTCATCTTTATTCAGGTCCCAAAAGGGATAGACTCCTTATATCTGTAAAGTGAATATGAGAAGTGAGTCACTGATATAGAAAAAAGTAGAAGCTTCAAAGAAAGAAAAAATATTAAACGAGATTCYCACACAACTTGGATTTTCTTTATATTAAGTAATACTTATATATCCATTTTCCCTGAGCTTTACTGTATTTTGATTAGTCCCTGAAGCTTTGAAAATATATGAAGGATATTGGTCTCAGAASACAAAGTTATACCCAAATAAGATAATAATAATTATATATATATATATAAAAAACATAMCAGACTGGGGAACTGTTAAAATTATCAGAGATAACTTTAAATTATTAATTCCATAATGAACCATTAATAATGAATGCAGGAAGTATTACAAAAGCTATCACAGCATGAGACCATCCAAATTTTACTTACCAGATGTGTTTTATTGATTTGCAGAACTGATAACTCAAATGTTCTCAGGGAGGTATTCTGGGGAAGCCATACATCCATAAATAAATAATTGCATGTGGGATGAGCAACCTTGCTGAGGAAAGCTTTGTGCTCCACAGTCACTTTAATTCCTCCTTTGAAACACGCAGACTTAGGGCAGGGCCATGTGGAAACAGGAGAGTTATTTTATTGGGCTTGTGGCTTTGGCTCTATTTCAGGCACCCATCTCAGGAGGAGCAGTTTGTGCAGATATTCCAAACAGCTCAATTCACCCTTCAGTAATTTTATTAACTATTAAGGCTACTGTGCTCACCTAAATCCATTCAGGGACCCATCCAAGTGCCCTGATTTTCAGGCTGCTGCCCTGCTGATGGATGCTGTTGCACAGCCAGGGTTTCTGTGCTCTCCACACTGCAGGTGAAACCATGGCCCAGGTTTCCCTGCAGGAGTCTGTGCACCCCTGCAGTGAGCCAGCCACTGTGGAAACCACAGCAGCTCCAGCACTGAGAGCCCCTCAGGGGGAGGACATTTCCCTGCTGTTTTACAGAAGTTGTTTCCATGTGGAAAAAGATCTACAGCCAGAGGAAAACTTTGACAGCAAAAGTTTGAAAGCCTGACCATGGCAGGTATTGTCAGCTCCCACTCTTCTCTTACCTTGTCCCCCTACACCCCAAAGAGCAGCAGAGTGTAATCCATCAGCCTGAGCTGCCTGGAACAGCACCCAGAACATTGCAGGTCACACAGGGAGGGCTCCCATAAAATGACTGGAAAATGTATTGCCTAGCAGTGAACTGAGTTGTGTCTCATCAGTATTCAATAATGCTGCCTTGTCATAAAAAACAAGGTTAAAAATGGAACAAAACCACAAGAAGAGCAGAGACAAACATTGAGAAGACATTGAGATTTTTTTTAGCCCAAACAGCTGTGGCTTTTCTCTATTGAATCTCCTTCCTAGTCAAGAAGCTGTTATATGATTCATTCTGAAAATCAAAGTGTGACTTTCTGCGTGGCAGATGAGAAAAACTTGTGCTCAGAGCCAGGTAGCTCACAGCCACACCTACCAAATGTGAATGGATTTGAGCAAGGAAAGTCAGCTGTGACACAAAAACTGAGAAGTGTAAATCCCCCTGGCACTAACCATAGAAATGCCCCTTCAGAACAAACCAATCCACTCTCAGCACTCCTTTGTTTCTTCCTCTCAACTGCCAGATTCTGCTTTTGTATTTTTCTTCATTAATGGCAAAGAAGATTGTTTGGAGCTGAATATTGCTTGGAAGAGAAGCAACATCTGCTGTGATGTTTATTCTTCTTATTGTTCTTTACATGAGTGCTACGGGAGCCATTCAATTTCCCTTCTGTAACGAGTTCATTAAATCCTGCAGGAATTATCCAGATCCTCATCCTGATCCTGGGTGGGAGAGGCCAGGAAGGAGAGAAGTGAAACAGAGACACTGGGCTCTGGGATCCAGGGCTTCACAGGGGTCAGAATCACACCTCAAGGTCACACTCTGAGCTCTTGAGCAGGGGAGGCTGTATATTCCCACAGGAAAATGAAAATTCTGAATTCCTTTTCCATAAACTGCCTGGGATGCATGAGCCAACTTATTACGAGTTATAAGGTCTTTCAGTGGGAATAAAAAGAGCCATGATGGGATTCCAGTGCCTCTTCCTCCCTTAAGAAAATATCAAAGAAAGTGGGTGAAGGAAATATTAGTTGTTTAAAATGCATCTTTCATATTTTTTGTCTCTTTTTATTGGGTGATGAGTCACTTGATATTGCACTGGCAGGAGCCTGGAGGGCACTCTCTGCCTTTCACAAAATCTATTAGTTTGGGGTTTCTAAAGCAGCTACCCTGTCTAGAGAGGCAGGAATTCAGTGGTAGAGGGACACTGTCTTGTGGTGGTGGTTGAGGGAAGAGATGAGAATCTTGACTCCATGTTTCAGAAGGCTGATTTATTATTTTATGATATATATTATATTAAAAGAAAATGATATGCTAAAACCATACTAAAAGAAACAGTGAGAAAGGAAAAGATAGAAAGGAATGAATAATAAAATCTTGTGGCTGACCAGAGAGTCCGACACAGCTGGACCARGATTGGTCATTAATTAAAAACAATTCTCATGGAACCAATCAAAGATCCAGCTGTTGGTGAACCACCTCCAGACCACATTGCACAGCCATCAGATAGTTATTGTTTACATTTCATTTCTGAGGCCTCTCAGCTTCTCAGGAGAAAACATCCTGGCAAASGGATTTTCACAAAATATGTCAGTGACACTGTCTGACCCCAGGGGCCTTTCCCAGGGTGTTTGGAGGCAGTGCTGTGGCTTTGCCTCCCCTTTCCCTGCAGCCCTGCCCACTGTCCTGGCACATCCCTGCTGCTGGAGCTGTGGTGCTCAGGGGCAGGCCTGCAGCTGCACTCAATGATCCTGAGGGTCTTTTCCAAGCCAAGTGATTCCATCTGTGACCCTGGGCTGAAATAGATCTGAGCCCCCTTTGTTTCTGTTGGTAGTTACTGAATGTGAAAAATATCCAAATATTTCTGCTCTACATTCATAAGTGTATTTTCAATAAGAGGGCTTATATTGCCTAGTTATTAGTTCATTAGCCATGGCTAATGTGAAAGCAGTAACACATTAGCACTCTTCCTTTTCCACAAGGATTTTCTCTTTGGGAGAACCCAAGGAGGAAAAAGTTAAGTATTTCCCTCTATGTCAGTGATAGCAAAGGGAAGGTAACACTGGGAATCAATATCCCTCATTAAACACATAAATGAGGTGCAAGGACCAGTTAMGGAAGGAATTCAAGTGCAGTAACCCTAAAGGGGAAGGGGGATGGAGATGCCTACAAGCTGCAGAACATATGTGTCAGTATCAGTAATATTTACAGTTGAAGCRTCATGAACAGCAAGAAAGGGCACAGACATGCACATTCTTACAGATTGTGCTGAAGTGCCTCAAAGAGATGCTTTCAGTTTAGGCTAACATGTTCTAATTTGTATAGAAAGAGACTGGAAGTGTCAACAGGGTCGTTTGCCACGTCCCAGAGAACGAGAAGGGAAGCTGCACTATAGAAAGGATGATTTTACTCACAGGCATCAATGCTTGAACCCTCCCTGCAGAGTTTGTGAGGGCCTGTCTTTGTCCAGGCTGCTCAGTTCTGCCATCTGCCATGATTTCAGGTGTGGAATATTGAGCAAAGTCAGGGATCCCCTGCCTCTGCCTGCACCCACAACACAGCTTAGGCAGGAGCTGCCTGCTTGGGGATGCACATGAGGGCTCCCAGAGCAGGGGCAATGAAGCTGTGAGGAAGGGACATGGTCTGAGTGTAGCAATTATTCTGCAAGCTCAGAAGCAGCCTGCTGTCACCCCGGTTTTTTAATGATGATGTTTGCATCTTTGTAATGGAGTTTTTTACGCACTTTTCATGAAAATAATGATTGTTTTGTATTTCTTTCTGGAGGAGGAGAGAACTGATAGACTGTTGGRTTGACCAGCGTGGTTGGAGAGGTGGCAATTTCATCCTCCAATCCATGGGCACTTTTGGAATTCTATAAATATCGAAGTTTAGAAATAAATTACCCCCTTTTTTGCCTTAAACATCTCACTGTGTTCATTTTGTGTCGTATTGTGACAGCCTGCACAGTCACAGAGAGTTTCCACTAAGGGGAAGTGGCTTAGGTGGCCCTTGTCATTGTCCCTGGTGCCGCTGTATTGATACTGTATTTTGGATCCAGAGTGCAAAGCTTGCAGATCTCCTGCAAATCCCTGGGAGCTGAGCAGCCAGGCTGCTGGGAMCCCCTGGAGCTGGCTGGGATGCTCCTTGGGCTGCTTTTGGCAGGTGGAGCTGTGGCAATGTGTCCCCTTGGCCTCCTGAGGGACGTCAGCAATGGCACCAATGTGTAGGAAGGATTGTAAGAGGCCACAATAATCATCTCCCCAGTAAATTACAGCTGGAGCCAATTAAGATCACCACGCCCACAACCAATTAAAGACCACCAGTATAAAAGGGCGGAGACAGAGAAGAGGAAGGAGACAGAAAGAAGAGACAGCAAGAGGAGTCAGATGGCTGCTGCAAGGATCCTGAAGAATCACTGCAAGAAGGTATGGTGCTCAGAAGTCACAGGATCCTTGCAGCATAATGATAATAAGAACTGTAGCCATATACTATGCAATACTTGAAGCAACATATACAAGGCAACAATATTGGCATATACTTTATAATACTTAAAGCAACATATTGCCATGTACTTTATGATATGTAAAGCGACACCAATGGACTTTGCAGACACCTCCAGCCCTATTTATGCACAGCAGGCCCTGACATGTGCTTGCTGTGGAGAAACAGAAAGGACACAAAGGACTGAGCCAGTCTGAAAATTAGATAAATACTGTAGATTTTTGTGGCTGGCTCTATTGGCCAGCACTGATCCACTCTTCTGGGGAGAGCCATTGTCCTTCAGGCTAACCTGGCTTCTTAGGCACACTTGAACTCTGTTCTTTATGGTAAAGAATCACTTTAAAGGCACAGGAAAAATAGTTAYTGCCCAGAATAGAAATCTCTGGATTGTGAAACCTACARTGATTGTGAAGAACTCTCTTCACARCTATTCCAAAGCTTGGTCATGTTTAAAAAGTCTTATGGCTTTTATATTTGAAATGCATTTCTGTGTTATTGTTTGAAGCTGACAAAACACTGGAATTCATCTATCCMGCTGTCAGAAAACACACTGTGATACAAGGAAAAGGAACATGACTGATGGATAAATAGATGCATCACTATTGCATTTTTGCCATTACTACCTCAGACAGAAAAGACTGGGGTGGATCAAGATGCAGAATGAGCTTTAAAAATCTCCTTCAGTGACAGACTGGTCACCTGTATTTTACCACAAATATCATAACAATTATTCCAGGAGACATTATTCTTCCATTTAAGTACATGCCATGTGTGAATGATGTTATCTGTAAAAGCAATAAATTCAGTCATGGCAGTAAAATGTAATTAGAGTATTTTTCTGAGACAGAATTGATTTTGGGTAGGTACATTAAACTCATGTCTGAAAAATAGGCTCTGGAGTTGCACAACTAAAATTTCTACAGGACCAAGTTTGCAAATAAAGATATCTGCTCCCTTWTAGGAGATTACCTTTTTGAAGATTGCACTGAAGCATTCAGGAGCCAATGAGCAGGAGGCTGCAGCGATGGGAGCACAGTGGCATTTTCCACGGGGGGAGAGAGGGGAGGGAGGCAGAGGTTTGTGMGCTGGCTCTCATCAGTCAGCATTAATTTCCCATCATGGCCATGAATCTGCTCCAGTCACAGCAGCAGAGCAGCAGAGAGAGAGGGGCCAGCCCAGAGCTGTGGGAATCCATAAAGTTAGAGGGTTTTAGGTTGATGGGAAAATACAGGTTTTAGGTTGATGGGAAAATACAGGCCTCAGTGCAGCAGAGTTATGAATATCGCTGATACATCATGTAAGCTGTAGAAAATACGTGAGGAATAGAACAATAGAGCTATGTATTAATGATACAAAATAACTTTCTAAGATGCAAAAAGTTTCTATAGCAAGGTTAAATTTATGAATAGGGTTTTATGCARTGTCTCCTCATAAATGAACAAGCAAGCATTGTTTTAACCCGAGCTACGTGTGCTTATGTTGATTGGATAGACACACTGTCAATATGCTTTCTCTCTGTGTAATTGGCTATGAAGAGTATTTGGGTATCTTGTAACAAGTAAGTTTCTTTGGCTTGCTGTCTAGATGCTGAACTGTCAAGATCGTGCATAGAAAAACTATGTATTAGATAGATTCTGGAAATAAACAGTTCCCCACGCATTCCGAGCAGTCCCATCCCGTTCGTGTCTGTATATAAACTGCTGACGGCTCAGAGCCACCTCCTGACTCCTGAGCCCTGCTTGGCAGCTCCATCTGGGGTCCAAGGCCATGCCTGGGCTGTCATTGTGTCCCCCAATGGCAGGGAGCTGATGGGCAGGTGTCAGTGTCCCCTGTGCCAGGGGAGCAGAGCTCTGGAGCTGGGCTGGAGCCTCCTCAGAGGGAGCACTGCCTGTCACACGGGCTATCAGCACCTTTCCAAATGAGRTCCGCGAGAGGAGCTCTTCAATTGCACTGCGTCTGTAATTGCAGCAGCCTGTCAGAAAGGATTTGCTTCTACTTGGCTGTTTAAATAAGGATCTGATGCTAAAAAACACCGCTGAAATTCCTATCTTTAGTGAAAGAATTTCAGTATGTTATTGTTGTATTTATGCCTCCTAATACATTTCAATGCTAAAACATTTCACAGTATAGGAATGCATAATTTTAAAACCTAGTGGTTTTTTTGAAAAAGTTTTTTTTAAACTGCTTTTTCTTGAAAAGCAGTAGCTTAATATAAACAAGCATTTGGAAAAAGTTCAAAAAGAACTGATTAAAGTAAAAAAAACCTCAACGAAGTGTTTTTCAGGAGCTGCTGGGAAACAATCTAGTTACTCCATGCACCTTCTATAATGGGAGAAATCCCAGAATTTAACTAGAGAAAAAAATAGGAACGGCTTTCTCTTAATTTCTCCTGTAACASTGTAATCTATAACCATTTTGCTGCACAGGACAATTGTGTCAGATTGAGAAGAGGTGCTTCCAGTGCCATTTCCCCAAATCCATCTCTTACATTCTGTCCCACATAGATTTGCAAACTGTCAGTGCCTGTTGTGTGCAGCACACTCAGCAGTGTGACTGCTATCTCTTGATGCATCATTTATTGTTTTATGCCTTCTCTGGGGAGAGCTGTGTGTGCAGGGCTCTGTGCTTTAATTGTGGGCTTGTCTGGTTTGTGAGTAYCTGCTCCAGAAAAGACAGGAAAACTGCTCAGATAGATCAGAAAGCCTTTTTAAGCTGAAATGGCTGGAAATGCCACCCAGTGGAAGCTTTYGTGCAGTTTAAGGAATATGGGATGGGATTTCAAATTATGCTTTGGACCAGACAAAAAATTTGCCCCTGTAGGAGTGGAAAGCAAATAACCTGTGTAAACAGTGTCAAAGAGTCATTCTACTACAGCTCAATAGGTACACATGAATAATCCTGGTTCTGCCACTAAAAAAAATGAGAGAACTACATGGATCCTCCTGCCAGGTGAATTGTTCCTCTGCTCTGCCTGGTCTGTTTGGATGAGCAAAAAAAAAAACCTGAATTCACTTTATATAAGTTCATTTCTTCTGCTTGCAAAAGCATAAGGAAAAAAAAATACCTATTCCTCAGTTACATTTATTTACAAAACCTATGTTTGCTTTTTTGCAGGACAAGCCCTCATTCACTAAGATAACATGCACATATATTTAACTTTTAGCAGCAGAATATTTATATATATATTTATATATTTAAGCATATAACACACACATATATTTAACTGTTTTTAACAGCTCCACTCTGTAAGGAGCCTGATGTCAAAATTCCAAGGATGATACTTATGCACCAAACACAATAAATTGCAAAAAAAAAATCATTTACCTGGAAACTCCCCTCATGGTTTTCTGGGAGTCAGTGAAGGAAACTGAACATGGGACAAACAGCAAACTCAGCACCACAAAGTACAAATTGGCAGATATTTAAAACTTACTTCTCTTTTTTATAACCAAGATACAATTATGGTGGGGGAGAGGGGGGAACAGGAAGATCATCCTGGCACAAGTCCAACAGGACATAGAGTTTAAGAGAGGAGAGTTTTGAATAATCACTGCAAGGATACAAAAACCAGAGGCTTCAGTGTAGGAATGGACTAGATTAAGGAGCTGTGATCAGCTTTTGGCACCTGCTAAATTTTCCCTGTGAAATATAAATAACATGCAGCTAATTAAAAAGAAGAGAATCTATCAATCTGTGTTACAGTTTCAGGACAGGATTTGTTCCTCTGTTCATAACATTCTGCTTAATAATGACACCCCAACCTTGATTCATGTTTAGGTTTCAGACAGCTATTGTTCCTACCCKTATTCATCTGTCTGAGAAAATGCTGGTTTGTTTAGGCACAGGAAAATTCTGTTTGTGCCTGGCTGGGYCCTGCCCAGCCTGCACTGAGCTGCTTCAGATTCCATTTCAGCACCACTGCTGCCACAGCAGTAATTGTACCCTAAAAATTGTACCCTAAACCTTTCCATGGAGGGTYTTGAACAGACTGAGAAAATCCCAAACCAGCCACACCTGGTGAGACAGAGCAAACCCTGAGCTGACAGAGGCTGGGGCTCTCAGTCAGTGTCCAGCCCCACCTCACAGCACCAAACCTCCCTTGTTCTTCAGTGCACAGCACCCCTCACCCTGGTGAACAGGAGATGAGAATCTAAACCCCTGAAAGTCTGAAAATCCTCTTCCCACTTTCACTTGCTGCCATGATTCTGGCAATAAAACACACTRGTTAGGGAATTCCAAATAAAGATTTCTAATGAAGGCAACCTATGATACCCCTGTTGTGTAGACATCCTTTATGAAAAATCCTTCCTTTGGATTTTTCCTCCTGAGAAGCTGAGAGGACTCAGGAACAAAATGTAAGCAATGGTTATCTGCTGCTTTGGAATGCAACAGGTGCATCTGTGATTGGGCTCATGTGGTTGTTTCTAATTAATGGCCAATCACAGTCAGCTGGCTCGGACAGAGAGCCCGAGCCACAAGCCTTTGTTATCATTCTTTCATATTCTATTCTTATCTAGCCTTCTGATGAAATCCTTTCTTCTATTCTTTAGTATAGTTTTAATATAATATATATCATAAAATAATAAATCAAGCCTTCTGAAACGTGGAGTCAGATCCTCATCTCTTCCCTCAGCCTCAGACCCTGGTGAACACGTCCACCCCTGGGAAGGTGCTGGCTCCCTGATCAGAGATTTCCAAGGTTAATTAAAGGACTAATATTTTATGGGCAGGAGCTACAGCTCAGATTTCCCTCAGCTGTTGGCTCTTCCAGGGAAGGAAATTCATGCTGGGGTAAAAGGGAAGCACGAGTATGATTAAAGCAGAGCCTTGGGGGAAAATGGGRATCTAGAAAGGATTGTTTCTGATCCAGGGAATTATTTTGGAGAATCTGAAGCTACCTTGGAAGATATARGCTTCAATTTAGGAGGTTTGTGAGGTTTAGGCCTTGTTTAAACAAGGCCTTGTAGAGGCCTTGTTTAGGCCTCTAGGTCAGGGGAGTATTACCCAAAGGTGTTCAGCCACAGAAAAGCTGAAGAGGAGTTGAAGGCAAAGCAAGACAAACAGTGTCTGAAGCAAGACATGATAAACTTAGCATTAATAATTTTAGTTTCATAAGCTGAAAGGCTGTTCCACACCCCATATTAGTAGCTAACCCTCAGTTCTGTGCTTTTGCACCCCACAGAATCAAAGTACCTTTGGTTAATACAAGAAATGCTAAAGTGTGAAGGGCACTGAGGCAAACCCCTGACTGCTGGGTGGAGAGGCAGAAGTGTGGGGAGGCAAAGGAAGGAAGCTCCAAACAGAGATGGAGCAAAATACAGGCAAGAGAGGTGCCTGCAAAATACAGGCAATGGAGGAAGGAAGATGTGACATTTCCATAAGCACTGAATGCAGAGTGCAGGAGGGAAGGGTGAGCAGCTGGCTCATGGAGCACTCCAGCTCTCAGCCACAGTGACAGAGCTGGGGCTCCAGCTGGACAGCCTGSAGAGTTTGTGCCTGCCCTGGACTCAAATCTTTCCAGGTGTGTCTGAAAGAAACCCTGATGGAAAGGAATGGCCCAATGCAGATTAGTCACATTGTTCCCTACYCCATGCAGAGACACTTGAGGGAGGTGATAGGAGAACTGAAACTCGTTCTTGCATAAAATCCATGTACAGGGGTACAAATCTGCACATTTCTGCTTCTCTGCAGGGTATTTCCCTCCTCCAAATACACCCTTTGCCATGCAAGGAAAGCACTATGACAGAAGAGCCACAGGTCTGGGTCAGAGGGGTACAGTTTGGTATCCCTGAATGGCAAACCCAAGTTTGTCACAGACGTGTTTTATGAAAAATCCTTTCCTTAGGATTTTTCCTCCTGAGAAGCTGAGAGGCCTCAGGAACAAAATGTAAGCAATGGTTATCTGCTGCTGTGGAATGCAACAGGTGCATCTGTGATTGGTCTCATGTGGTTGTTTCTAATTAATGGCCAATCACAGTCTGGCTGTTTCAGACTTGCTGGTCAGTCACAGGATTTTGTTATCATTCCATTCTTTTGCCTTGCTTGCTAGCCTTCTGAGTAAATCCTTTCTTCTATTCTTTTAGTATAGTTTTAATATAATATATCTCATAAAATAATAAATCAGCCTTCTGAAACATGGAGTCAGCATTCTCATCTCTTCTCTGGTCCTGGCASCCCTGTGAACACCATCAAAKAAGTTTAATTCAGGAAAAGCAAAAGTCTTTTAAAGATCCTTATGAATGGAGACTGAGTATTTTTAATAAAGCTAGCTCCAAACCTCAGGATGGGGGAYTAATTTCATTAGCAGATCTGAGTAAAAACAACTGGTCAGATACTCAYTGTTACTCCAGATTCTGGAAACCAATTAATCCTATTTCCTAAGGATTCCTACCTTCAAAAGCTTCTGCATTTCCRTTTTCTCTCCTTAAACAGAGGACCTGAGCAGGGCTGGACTCTGGTCACCAGCACAGCACTGACTGGGATTTTATGCTAGTGAAACTTTAATTAAAAATCTTTACAACTGTCTGGAAGCTGCTCAGCAAAACTGAGCAGATCCAGTTGATCTGGATGAGATAACTGGGCTTGCAACTAAAGCAGTTTTTAAAAATACCATGACTCTGCTCTGAATGACTCTGCCTCACAAAATAATGTGCTTTCTGTAAACTATTAGGAAATGGATTTCTGCTGGCTAATTGGCTATGTCAAAAATGTTATTTTAAACAAATCAAACCACCAGGTTTCAGAATTTTAGGGATGTAAGAAACTGAGCGCTGGTTCAAAAATAGGTATTGTGACATATGAAAAACTTCAGTATTTTCAGAATTTAATGTAAAATTGTTTTGTGTTTGGTTCTTCTTGCTCTTATTGAAGACACTTTTAGATATTTTAGAAGTGCAGAAACTGTGATTTTAGAGATAGTTGTGTGTCCTYTACTGGCATTTTAATGTTTACTTACCCATCTGGCACACAGAAGGGAAGTAATTGTAGCCACAAATTAGTCCCACAATCACATGTCTAAAGAGTTCTGCAATTTGGCTGGGACTGACTATCCAAATATGATCCAAAAAAAAAAAGAAAAAAGAAAAAGAAAAGTGATTCTACCTGTGTCAGTCTCCTGCCTTTCTTTTCKAATGAGCAAAAGCAATGAAAATCATCACTTGAACTCACCTGCAGGCTCTGACCACTGAGCTCCAGCAGTGGAAAGGGGTCTTGAAACAAAGGGTAGGAGGAGCAGCAGCCCAGCAGAGCTGCAGGTTTGGATGTGACCTGCTCTGCAGTTTGCTGGCTCACAGCACTGATATTTTATTCACATGAAACACCAAGGGCCTGATTCTCCACTCAGAGCCATTCAGGTTAGAAATTGCTGTGCCTTAAAACCAGTGCAATTTTGTGAAAAGCAAACCGAGCTCTTAGAGCACCATCCAGCACAGTGGAGTGATAAATTATATAGCATTAACAAATCTTCTAACTCTTTGGTAAATGAGAATTTGATGACAAAGCCTCCAAAGGCTTGGCAACTCAGATAAGTGCCACAAAGCCAGCATGTTTATTCGCAGATTATCTGAATTATTCAAACCTCTTGGGTTTTCAAAATTGAGCTGGAAGTCTTGCACAGACAGACTTTGCCAATTGTGTGTACAGTAATGAGAAAAAAATATTCCCAGAGAAATTTCCCATGACTAAATAAGCCTGGTAACAACAGCAATTTTTTTCCTCTACATGAAGTGATGTTGTCATTCAAGTAGAACTGTGGTGAAAATGCTCCTGAAACAGCTCCTTAGAGCAGTCCAGAGGCAGCCAATGGCCTTTCCTTTCCTCCAAATGAGGGAAAAATTTTTACAATTAGGAAAAACTATTGAAGGGGACGTCCATTCTCTCAGTAAGATTTCCAYCAAGCCCCCTGATGTGGGGAGGAGCAGCAGTGGGACTGCAGACATGGCAGGGCTGCAGYGCTCTCTGCCCCTGCCTTGTTGACGGTTGTCACAAGGTTTTCGGGGTGAAGGAAGAGACGAGATGGGCTCCATGATCAGAAGGCTTGATTTATTATGTTATGATATATATATATATATATATACTACATTATAACTATATTAAACAAAAAGAAAAGGAGAGTTTCCAGAAGCTGCTAAGTTACCTAAGAATAGAATAGAAAGAATGATAACACAGCAGCTCTCTCTGGCTCTGTCCGAGAGAGTTCTCAGCCCTGGATTGGCCATCACCTCCAAACACTCAATCTGGGCCCATCCAGAACTGACCTGTTGCATTCCACAGAAGCAGATAACTTATTGCTTATGTCTTGTTGCTGAACTTCTCAGCCCCAGCAGGAAAAATCCTAAAGAAAGGATTTTAGTGAAAAGGATGTCTACGACACTGCCTGGTGTTAATTGTGGCACCACCTGGCTGGCCCCTGAATAATCTGGTGGATCCCTAAATAATCCACTGGAGCAGAATTAATTCTGACAGCCAGCACATATGGCTGACTCAAATGAGCAGGTTTGACTCTAAGGTTTCAAGAACATCAAGATGGTTGCAACCAGTAAAGGGCATTTTTCTTGCCTAGAGAGAAACTGTCAATATTTCCCAAAGGCTATTGCTGCATTTCCTATCCCCACAACTCTTGATTGCTTTTAATAGGAAGAATAAGATGCAAAATTTTGCTTGAAATCTTTTCACCCTCTTGTCAAGCTTCTATAACAGCAACTGCTCTTCTTMGCACCTGTGAAGCACTCCAGAGGCACTTAAAACTTGGTCAGAAAAAGTTTAGGAACAGAAGATTTATTCAATTTCTTTTTTACAAATATCTTTTAAAGATTACAACTGTGGGCTTTGTTTGTTTGTGAGTTTTATTAAGAGAATAGGATTGAAAGTGATGAAATGTTGATTTGAATAAAAACTTACTTGAACAGCTGAAGCCTGATAATAACAGATATCTATAATATACTTCTCATTATAGACAAATCATCAACAATAATTCTCTAGTAAAGGAAAAATGTATTTGTTTGTTAAAGACAAGAAAATATCAACTTTCCCACTTTAGGTCATAAATCAGAATATTTTGTTGATGCTCAGCTCTGAGTTAGGTTTTAGGTTACATGACCAAGGGGTCTGACCTGCAATTGTCGCTTCTCTGATTTCAGGAATTCCTGGATTTAAACAATTATTTTGCTCCATTTTAAAATGAAGCAGAGAGGGAGCAGTGGAGGCTGAATGCAGAYGACATAATGAAAGCAATATTGACTGTCTTTCTTTGTTCAAGAAGGTAAATATTAGRGGTAATAAACAGGTCTAGGAAGTTCTCAGTTCTTTCCAGCAAACTAAAATTTCATTTTCCAAACTGCTTACCATGGTAAGTTTATTTAGTTTTGAAATACTTATCTGAGTGGAAAAGAAACCTATGAATGTAATTCTTAATTTTGCATGGAGGTTCCATCACTGACCTCCCTGGATACAGAATCCAGACTGAGGAACTGATGGATCGTGGGGGGCTTCAATTTTCAATGAAACCATAAAAGGAGGTCACTSAGGCACAAGGTCAAAAAGAATTTTTAGACATATTACAGGCAAGAATGATTGTTTTCATAAAAGAAGGGTTTCTCAAGCAATAAGCCTTGTGACAAYAAGATAATACTAATCAATGTGTTGTATCTAATGGGGTCCAATAACGAAATTCAGTTGCTTTCCTCATTTATTGTTCAACACAAACTACACTTATGAACCGACTGATTCAATAGAAATTATCAAGTGTCTTCAATAAGCCGGGATCAGTGGGATCCCAGGTCATGTGAAACCTCATCCATGCTTATTTTCCAACAGTAGCTTCATGTTATTGTCAGCTTTCAAATGTCTTCTGCAGCATGAAGGCAAGTTATAATGGGATAAATGTGCTGCTCCTTACTTCAAAACTCAGCAGTGGGGAATTTATCACAAATATTTCTCCACTCTTATGAGTTTTATGAATGGTGCCTGTATTCAAACCCTTTACAATTCTAGGACACTGCTCACCTCATATGCAAGTAGTTGCAGAATTTGCATATCTCTAGATTTAGCCTGATTTTAAATATCCCTATATCAGGCATTAATCCAATATTTGATATGCTGATTCAAGTTTGATATAATTTTATTTGTAAATGAATAAAAAATCCATTTGCTAGTTCTTTACTGTGGAATACTTCTTTAGCAGGTTGTTTGTCTATTTATTTTTAAGAAGAGAAAAAATCCTAAATCTGCTCAAGTACACAGCAAGATTTGTGTTGTCACTGGCACAGTGGAGTCAATCCTATCAGATGTCACCAGCYCTGGGATTTGGCTCTTAAGGGCAGCAGTGGGTTGAATTTGTGAGAAATGGGTCACTCACTGACATGAGATAAAATACATGTCTTATTTGTGAACTTCCTTGTGAATTTACACCATGTTGTAGCTGTGTAGTAAGGAGGAGCCTTAGCATGACAATTTGTATTATTGAGCAACAATAGAGCTTTCCAGGGCACCATAAAAGCTGAGTCACAAAACTAATGAGCTGTGCTAATAAACTTAGGCATTTGTGAAAATATGATTTAGCAAATGCTCTTTATTTTTARTTCATTCCTTCAGAGAAACAGCCTCCCTCCCAATACTGGAATGCTGATATAAAGATTTATATTGCAATGAATCATCTCCTAAAATATTTGTGTGTCATCTCAAGTTTCAAAAAAAAATAATTGTAAGTGGTAAAACACATCCAACATGACTTCTTTACACTAATGAGAATTTGTTAAGTGCATCACAATGCTGTAATGGAAAAAGCATGTGGGTATTTGCAATATTTTCAATAAAGCATGGGAAATATATTATAGAAAATTAATTATTCATGRATTTTTCTCCCACATGTACCTGAAAGTGGAATGGTTCTCTTTGCCTTGAGAATTGTTCTGTTCCTAAGTCTCCTATAAGTGTACAGTCAGTCAATCACATGGCACCTTGGCTTGGTGGAAAACTCATTTCCTTTAACTCTGGGGGGTTCCCCCCTTTTTTTCTGGATACTTGAATAGAAATGAGAGATTTCCAAAATTCCTCCCACGTGCTCTGTTTCTCCGCAGATTAATGTTTCAGATTAAATCTACAGAACTGGCTGCCAGTCATGACTCTTGAGCAGCAGTTGTATGAGTGAAGGAAGTTMATTTGGTGTGCAAGGAGCCAGGGAATTGCAGYATCTCCTSAGCTGGYGGGGACCCACAGGGATCACCCAAARCCKYCAMCTGGCCCTGCCCAGGGCAGCCAGGGGTCAATGAGGATGGTACCACAGCCAGATTGCCCACCAGGAGCTCTCTGCTGCTTAAACCAGGTTGTGAAGCAGCATTGCAGCAGGAAAAGTCCATGTAAAAAATGTCATTTTCAGTAGCAGCATTGCAGCAGGAAAAGTCCATGTAAAAAATGCCACTTTCAGTAGCAGCATTCAGTACTTACCTTCACACGTAGAATGGAAACTCTGCTTCAGGACTAACTCAAATGCTGCAGCCTACCAAGGACTGCTTGCTTTGCTTCCAATGAATGACTAAAAAAGGCAGTGGTGAATTATTGCTCCTTCTGCATCAAATGGTATTATCATATAAATAAAACTCTGGTGCATTTTTTATTCATTAGTAGATGGGGCTGCATAAATTTTAAGTTTCTGAACTCTTTGTGGGAATTGTCATCCTGACCAGCAACTACTTGTAAGTAAAACATGAATTTTGTAAATAATTTCAACCTGATTGTCTTTTTTTCTTTTTTTTTTTTCAAAATATTTAAAATCGTGAGCTTGAGGCTAGCTAAAATGGATTTTTGTTTGTTTTTYATTTCAGACAAGGAATAATGTGCTTTTCCTACAGCCTTATTAATGGTCCTTCAGGAAGCTCAGTATCCCAGAGAAGCTTCCTAGAGGATTTTGTATTTCTGTAGGCTTTTATTTGATATGGTGAGCAGGATTTGGTTCCAGGAGAGCTAGCAGGGCTTTCACCTGGCTACTGCTACTCAGGAGAGAGTAAATTGTGAAGAGGCAATGAGGTCAGTGTTGTTTACAGATCATTTGATGAATCCCACAATCCAAAATGGATACATTTCTGAARCAACAGTTTCCAGCCATTCTTTATTTTACTATTAAAAGTAAAAGCTTTCAGGTTTCTGTTCCATTAAATYAAGGCTGATGTTACAGAGGATTACCAGAAGAGAAGCTTACAGAAACCTCCCTGGCCTRCCCACCTCAACAAACAGCCTGTTTAACACCCCARYCACCCCAATGCCCAGACTAGTCAGAAATAACCTGGGTGCAGCTTTCCAGGGCAAGGTTTTTGAAAATTAAAGAGACAGAAAAGGGATCAACGCAAAATAAATAAATAAACACCAAAGGACATGTGAGAGACTTRTATTTCCTGAGCCATAGCCCTGCAATCCCAACCATTGCAAGAATATCTTCCTAAAAGGCAGGGTGGCAGTCACAGCTCCCAGAAACTCTGATTTAAAAGAGCAGCTTCAACAAAATGTGCTTGAGTAACTGTCAGGAGAGAGGGACTGGAGMGGATCAGAGGGTGCTGGTGGCTCAGAGCAGGCTGGTGTGGGGACAGAGCCTTGAGGAGCCCCAGGGCTGCCTTCCCACTGTGCTTGGGCGAGCAGGTGAGGCCAGAAATGCAAAATAGTGCTGGCCCTGTAGGACACAGGGAGCTGTGTCTGCACAGGGAGGCTGCACAAGCAGCAACAGYGAGCAGGAAACAGGGAATGACTTGCAGGTTCTTTGTACAGGGGTTGCTTCAGACCTGTCAAACKAATGATTTGTTGCTGCAGTGTGTGGGTTAGACCCCTTGCACCATTCCTCAGAAAAGAAGGATGTTTTCATTAAATCATAAGGCATCACCTAGGCTTTTCTCTTCTTTTAATAACTGTTTGCCTCACCAAAGCATAAAACTCTTTTCAGCACCTACATATCATTCAGTGAGAAGCAGCTTTTACAGCAACATCAATAATGAACATTAAGATGGGATAAAGGTGTGTAGCTCATCGCTGGCTCTTGGATGAGACCAGCAGGATTTTAAGCAGTCTGGGTGAGGTGATTGATGCTTTCTCAGAGCCTTTTTGCCTAAGGATGCTGTCAGACAGCAAAGACAGGAGCTGTGCTATCCTAACACCAGACACAAGCAAGTTTGAAGGAGCTCATTAAGCACGTGCAGGTCTTGGCTCTCCTGACATGACACAGTTCTGGAAACCACAGCTGCAATCAGGTCATAGCAACACCAGCCTTTGGGGGAAACAAAACAAAACAAAAAACAACACAAAACACACCATCTAAAACATATATAAAATTATTAGTTGCATAGCTAATGTGAGTTCTGATAGCAGTMTTAGGAGTTGTTGGAAGAAGCCCCCAGTGTCCCAGGAATGTCACCTGTTCCACTCTTGGCTTCCTCTGAAGCCCACGTTTGACCAGCACAGCTCTGCCTTCTGCTGTTGAGCACTTGTTGTTTGGAAAATGCCTGAACCCAAGAAGGTTTTGTAAAAATAAATCCATGCTCTGTGCTGAAGCCATTAGTAAGACTATCCTCTAGCTAAAATTGTATATATCGAAACTAGTCTGCCTAAACCAAACTGTTGTCTGCTGCACTTTACAATAAAATAGAGATTAAACATCCTGCTGGGCATTCAGCCTCCCCTGCTGCTTGAGCCTCCTCTGGCTAGAAGTGGAAATCACTGCTTTATCCTGTGAGGGAAGGGAAGGGAAGGGAAGGGAAGGAAGGAGAGGGAAGGGAAGGGAAGGGAAGGGAAGGAAGAAGGGAAGGGAAGGGAAGGGAAGGGAAGGGAAGGGAAGGGAAGGGAAGGGAAGGGAAGGGAAGGGAAGGGAAGGAAGGGAAGGGAAGGGAAGGGAAGGGAAGGGAAGGGAAGGAAGGGAAGGAGGAAGGAAGGAAGGGAAAAAGGAAGGGAAGAGGAAGGGAGGGAAGGGGAAGGGAAAGAAGGAAGGAAGGGAAGAAGGAGGAAGGGAAGGAAGGAGGAAAAAAACTTTCTATTCCTGTCAAGTTATTGCCAGTTTCCATCCTGCCAATGAAAATTCTGAGTTTTAAACAAACAACCTGGAAATGTGCTTAATGAAGTGAATCACTGTCTCACCAAGGTAACAGTCCCTGTGTGTGACCTGGTAGCCTCACCGAGCGAGACAGACAATCTGTTCTATCAGAGTGGCTCTCCCTTTCTCTGTTTCCACCCACATAATTTATTTTTTAACAGAAGAAAATAATTTCCATTTTAAAGTTATCAGACTTGCTTTTCACACGACCCATTTTTCATACATAAAAGTTTCTAAATCAGAACCACAGCTCTCTGCATCTCAGYAAATAACTGACTCCTTCTTTCTCTCAGGTAAGATACTGATTCTCTTTTTCCTTTTCTCACAGATTATTTAACCATTTTGCTGGCCCTGCGCTTGTTTCTTCAGTGATTCAACATCATTACTCTAGCTCCTTCCAGTGGTAAATCATAATGTTTAACAAGAATAGAATAGAGCTTTTAATATATCTTTGATCAGTTTGCTCTATAGCAGCCAAATGTGTGTCTTTAAAGCAAGACTTTCTGCTTGTCCTGCTTGCATCAAAGATAAAGGTAAATGAAGCCCAGAGGTACAGCTCAGCTTCACTCACAATTCCAGCACTTTTGGGGAAGAAGGCAATGCTGCCATTTAATCTCAAAGCTATTTTGGTGTGCTCTGGTGCTGCAAGGGTAAGAGCACAAYCAGCAAATCTATGTGTCAGGCTAAATAGAGTTTGCCTAATTCAAAACAGGGAGCAGCAACTTGAAATAAATTCATGGTTCATAGTTTTGATAATTATATGCTTTTTGAAATATTGCTGCAAATAAAGGGATAGAAAAGCAATCAATATGTAAGGATCAGAGGAAGATAGTTTAATATTGCCTCATTTACATTCATATATATTTGAGAAACCCTGTGTGAATTGAAAGGTGAAGTCTGAACTCATCTGTGACAATCCAGAATTTAAAAAACAGAAACAAATCCCAAGCAAACATTCAAAACCAAAACCAAACRAGAAAAGTTCCAAATGCAATATATGAGCTACAAAAGCTAAAAAAAAAGCTTGTGAGGGGAATTCTGGGAACACATTGTGGGAGAAATTTGCAGTGCTGAAATTTGGAGTACTGACTTTGATTACAGTCCTGAAAAATATTAAAGTAAGATAAATTTGTTAAAGTCAAATCAGAAAGTGAAGAAACAATTCATTAAAGAGCTGTAGGCACATTAACAAAATCCAGCAGTTCTGCAATCACAGCCATAAGCTGTCAGCAGAGAATATATGTGATCATTTATTTGATTATAAAGTACCTAAGAGTGTTCAGCAGGTCAGATTTCTCAGCCAGCTGAATTTTCTAATAGCTCTTCTCAATCAAGGGATTGTGCTGCACAGTGGAACACTGAGCCCAGGCACGGTGATGATGGAGGTCACTGACCCATCTATTTAAATAAAAAAAGGACTCTGCACAGCAGCTCTYGAAATGCTACTTCCTACAGGTTTCTGTTCAAAATCTTTGCTTCTGCTGTTAACATATAAATTTAGGTCCTTGCCATTAGGAGCCATGGCACAATAAACTGGAGRTGAGCAAATATGTAACGAATCATTAGTCTGAACAGTAATTTGACCTCTGCACAATTCAGAACCCAATTTTTCATGAGATTATGCACAGGTTTAAGTCTGTCTACATGTGCAATGCTGTTGCAATTAATCACCAGGAGCAAGTTGCTCGAGGGAATCAGGGAAAGAACATTTACACCATGTGTTATAATTGGTTGAATTTGTTTCTTACTAATCAGACACTATGTAGCATTTTAGTTAGGTGTAAATTAAAAGGAGCTGGCTGCCCATTTTGTTTCACCATTGCCATTTCTCTTCCACCAGGAAAATTTTTCTCAGTTAACTTTCTGGTCTCCCCAAGCAGAGGTTATGATCGAAAATAACAATCCACACAAGGAATTGTAAATCTTCTGTTGTACTAAACGGCTTTGGGGGCAGATCCAAATAAAGAATTGTAAATGTAGACTTCTAAATGGGATTTTAATAGCCAAATTCTCCATGAGTACAKAATCATGAACTTGGAAACTTGCTTAGCTGGTGCTAGAGAAGAATACACCAAAATTCCTCTTTCTTTAGTTTGAAGTTGAGGGTGCAGCTTGGCCTGGCCTGAGGGCAGAGCTGCCCCCAGCCCCCTGCCCCAGGTGAGCTCCCAGCAGCTGGGGAGCCCACACAGYCTGGCTGGGCACTCCAAACAGGAGCCTCCTCACGGCCATTTACACAGAAGAGCTGCTGAGGAATTGCCAAAGCTGCACAGGTACGAGCCCATAACCCCTCTGCTCACCCRCCCTGCTGCATTCCCACTTTCTGATGCTTCACTCACCCTCCTCTCCTCATCAGAGCCATTTTTAATAAAACAGCAAYTTGTAAATTCTCTCTATGGCAAACAGAAATAAGTCTGGAGGCTGCCTAATACCAGCTTCTGAATTCAGCTCTCAGGGCAAAGAGTTGCATGGCTCTAAGCCTAAGAAACTGAACCTTCCAAAAACTTCCTGAGTACAGCTTTGAGGAGGTACAATTGCCATCTTGGAAACCTTAAAGAACAGTGGAGGAGATAAAATCCCTGGGTAGGGAAAAAGCAGAAACCACCAGGTTCCATCTGGCTCCTCACTCTCTGCTGAGAAATCTGGCAGRGAGGAGAGGGTGCTGAGCAGCTTGAAAGGTTAGAGTGTGATTAATGGGATGGCGTGTGCTGCCACGTGGTAATCCCCCTACACACCACCCAATCCAATTTGGCCTATATCATGTTGTAGAAAAGATTTAAATAGTCTTTCAAGGCCAGAAGAATAACATTATTGCAGTCCTCTATTCCTGCTCAATACGATTATCTCAAAAGTAGATTTACCACGGAGAAAGGGTTTCAATTACAAGCAGAAATCAGTTAAAATAAAACACTCCTCCACCCCAATGCAAACTCATTTGAAGAGTTGTTTATTTGTGAGTTAAASTATTATTTTCAGACAGGGTGTTCCAATGAGGCAAGTTGAAATTTAGGAATTCTGTAATGGCCAAATACAAGCTGTTAAAAATTGGTTTCTCTACTAAATGAAGAACTTGTGGAGGAAATTGCAAAGAGGGGAACTCTATATGTATGATATTGTCAAAAACCTTAACTAATGAGCATTTTTTAGGAAAAAAAGCTGGTCATAAAAAGGGTATTTGAATATCTTAAAGAGAAACTAGTTAACACATCTCACTGGGGTATGGGGAAGTATATATTTAGATACTTTTTAAAACCACAGTCTGTTTTCCTTCTGGCCTTGTTCTGTTCATGGACCATGTTAATTAGAGTGCCAGCAGTGGCCAGAGCCTTGTGCCTGCATTTGGAAGGAAGCAGAAAGAGTGGGTTTGGCCATTTAGTAACCATGTTGTAATCAGAATTAATTTACCTGAAGAAACATCCTGTGCATCTGTGGCCATGAATAGAAGACTTTTTTTTTCCTTTCTTACACAGCAGGATTAAACAATCAAAAACTTAATTATGATTAATTTTTGTCTCTAAAATTGTTCATAAGAAAAGAAAATACGTTTTGACATCTTTAAGAACATGATTTTCAAGATGTGTGATACTGCTCCAAGAGATCTTGAGTGTTGGTGACTTCAATGCAGTAAGTTAGAGCCATATATTCCAGCAATATATGGAAGAAAAAGAAGGCTAGGCAAAAAAGGAGCAAAAAACCCCAAAAATCTGTTCATGTGCTTAGTCAGGTTCTTTTGGGGCTGGGCTTTTATGATGGTTTTATTTTTTGTTGAAAAGTCCCAATGAAATTGTGAGCCTTACTTAGATTTGAACTTACAGAGGTGGCTAAGTGATCTTTTGATCCAGATTTCAGATATGATGTATTTCTTCATTATGAGCAAAACTAATTGCTGCTGGAGATTAAACTGCCACTTTTTTCCCTTCCACTGCAGAACATTTAATTCTCAGTCACTCTGAAGCCTAATTTTCCTCTATTTCTTTTAACTCTGTTTTGCATCTGCCCTCATTATTCAATCAGCTTTCAATCCATGACCTACAGAGAATGTGAGAACTTTCCAGCACTGGTTAATGAAGCTCCAGGAGATGTGCAGATTGCTTTATCATCTCAGTGCTTCTTCCCTRTGGTCAGCTGAATTGCAATATTTTGTTCTTCAATACATATTTGCTGTACATTGACGCACCTTGCAAAGCTTAGTTTTTCCTATTTGAAATGCCCTTGGAGAAGAATAAGTCCAGATGTCAGGAGCAGAAAACAGTCACCTTTCTCATGCAGTTTTGTAAGAGCAGGATCCAGCAGWGGCAAACAGCAGCCTGTGGATTCCAAGAAGCACTGAGGTAGTCTGACCCCTTTAGACCTTTAAAAAATGTAAATCTGCTTGCTCTTGGCTTTTAAAATGGGTGCAACTCTTCCAGAGAGTATTCTGGTAAATATTCCAATGTTACAGTCTTTTAAAGGATTTTACCTTAAGCTTTTATTTAATTTTAGTTTTTTGTACACAGCTGGCTATGATGATCTTTGGAGTCATTTAATATATGTCTTATACACTTCATTCCTTGGTCAAAATGTAAATAAAATTCCAATATTTTATCTATCAATGTTGATCAGTTGTCTATTTGGATCTGTTAACGATTTCTTTAAAAGTAGGCATAATAGAAATGTTTTAAAATACAAATATACATATCTATATACAGATATATAGATACATTATAGATATATAGATATACATACACACACAGGTGAGGTTAAATATCCAGAGCRAAGTGTTGGAGTGGTGAATTTCTGCTTGTGGGTCACAGCTGTGTGTCAGTTGCACTTATCCAATCTGTATGTGCACTTTGTAGAAGGATTGAATGTAGACTCAGTATTGCCCCATTCCATTTTCTGCTCTGCCAGAGAAGCAGGTGGGAGCAAAGAAGGGAAAAGTTCTTGGGAAATGACATGGGCAAACAGAAATGTTGATGGCATTTTTATGAGATTACAGCCTTGCTGCTGCCTGTGTGCCTCAGAAACATCKCCAGATAAATAGATGTGCAGCCAAAGAAGGACAAGATTCCCTAAATATTTATGAACCAGGATCAGTAATCTAATTTGTGGGCACGAAACGCAAGGAGGGGTCATAGGMCTTTGTCTGAAGCATCACAAGTGCTGATCATTGAGACTCTTCACCTGAATGCTGCAAAAAACCATGTTCTGTGCCTCAATTAAATATCTTTTATTGCTGCCAGTGCTAAGCAGCCCTCAAGTGCTGTTTTCCAGAGTGGGCAGCACGACCTGGTGTGTGCTGCTTTAGCACTCACGGACTGTGTCAGTGGGACATCATATGCCATGTCCTCTGATATTCCCTTTGGTGCTGCTGTAATATTGCTAAATTTGTGTTCCTGGCTCAGGATTTCCTACCAAACAGAATATAGAAGATGTTTGGGTTGAATAAAATGGTAAATTTTCTTATGACCAAAATATTACTATTTGAATGTTTTAATTATAAAATTTTCAGGTATAAGTAAGCATGCCTTTAACTGATATCAGTGAAAAAACCCTGATTAGCTTAGAAATCCTGAAAATACCCCACACTGAAAGTACAGGCAATAATCCAGCTAATTAGCCTTCTCAAGGGCAGTTTCTGAATCAACCTGCTAAAATAAATATGGTTACATGTAACTCAGGGATTGATTGATTGACTGATTGATTGATTGATGGATTTTTTTTTAGCCATGTTAATGGAAAGCAAATATTTTTTGGCAGTTCCATGGTGTAACACATTGATTTTTTTCTTTTGAATTGTCAAAGTTATCATTTAGATATGTAAATAACATTGCTAATTTCTTACAATAGCATATAATAGTAACCCAGTGTGAAACTAAACTGTGTGTTTAAAGGTATATCTGATTTTTATAATTTGGGCATCTAGATTACTAAATGYGGAATTCTAATTCTATTTACAATTAATTGATGTGATTTGGGAACTGGTAGATTTGTATGTTTATAATGGAAGGATGATCATGACTTTTACTGTGAACATTACAAAGTTAGTGGTGATMAACTGGCTCTTCTGCACTCATTGCTTTTTGACATAAAGTTTTAGAAACTGTCTGGTCACATCCTGCAGATGGTAACTAATGGAGGGAGTAAAAATAGTTACCCAGTAAACCAATTTTCATGGCAGCATCCTTCCCTTGGCTCCTGAGGGTACTGTCCCAGGGTTGGAAGTGATCKATTCTGTAGTTGGGCAAGGTATTGCTGATAGCTCAGCCACACTGACCATGGCACAGCTTAATCCAAGGGCAGAGCTGCACCCAGCCCTGTGTCACAGCTGGCATTTTTCATGGGCCTTCCCTGCTGATAACTTTCTCATTGCCTATAAACTCACCCTAAACTTTACAAAATAACTACCCACACAGTGGTAAGGTTTGGGTTGGCTTTTTTTCTTTCTCCTTATAGATGTCATTTAATGAGCTTTGCTAGATACAATTTTCTGATTAAAACAAAGCTGATTAAAAAGCAAATTAAAAGTAAACTCTCCCTGATTGTTTGACATTATAATGTTTTTAATCACAGGAGTGGTATCAGTTGGGTATCSCARGTTTGCACTGCACTCCCCTCCTGCCACAATSCTGGTGTTCCCATGCCCTGSCCCACCAGGGCCCTCAGCTGGCCTGAGCTGCAGAGCCCGGCCTGTGATAGCAACACTCACACATGAGCATTATCAAACCTGACTCWAATTACAGCCTCTAATTTTTGTTCTGGGAAATCAGTATTCTRAATCAGCAGGGTTCCAGGTGCTTCCATTGTTCTTTGATTTCAGAGAATGGTATCAAAGCTGCTGTTTAATATTTTTTAAAACTAAGGTTTGAGGAKGGTAAATTACCTTTAATCTCCATAGACTGTCACTTAAGACTTATAATTTGTTTGTCTTTTTTAACCATTAAAAAGCAACTGAAACAGCTGCACTCTCTTTCATGGCTCTGTATTCTCCAAATCACTACCAATGCTTTAAAAGAGCCCACACACTGTGAGAAAACCTCGCGTGTCAGAATTAATTGTTGCTGTGCCAGTCACTGGGAGTTACAGAGCTTCTRGCAGTGCAGCAGGACACCTCCCTCCAGCACAAACACAGAAGCTGGTTGCACCTTTGGGCTCTCTCACAGGCACAGGGGGGAGCTCCCTGTGTCTGCAAAGTGWGAATGCAGTTGTTGTCACAGGACCAGGGGACAAAACAGCGATCATTCGTCCTTTTGTTGTGCAAAACCCATCGCAGTGTGGGGAAGGGACCTTTCAGCACAATGGGGATTGTGATTCTTCTGCTCATTTTGCCGTGCAATTTTCAATGCATGTGATGAGCCATGAACAGGACCTCAAAAGAGGTGGTTTTGGTTCGGATAGAAGGGGGAGATGTCAGAACCCAGGAAATCCCTCTGGCTGCCCTGGAGTGCTCAAATRCCTGCCCAGGGYCTCAGAGACCTTGGCACAGAGCCCCAGACCCCTGTGCCTTTGATTTAGCCCTTGGAAAAAACAATTACCAACCTTTATATGAAGAGTTACAAGTCAAAAGAGTTTAAGTAGAATAATAATTGGTTTGTCACGGGGTGAAAAATAGATTTTTGAGGTTTTTAGAATGGGGGCTGGGAGTCCCAAGATGGAGGAATTTGGGTGTGCCTTGRCCTTTCCCCTTCTTATTCCTAGCCTCCATCTTCTGCTGTGATGTTGGCACTTTTAGATTGGTTTAGAGTAGAAGCTCACTGTCTAACATAGGTGATGGGTATTGGGAAGTAATTGCAAATATTGCACATGTAGTTTTTAGTATAAAAAGATAACACTGCTCTGGGGGCAGGCAGAGTGCCTGGAACTGTCCTGCTGAGCAGACCTTGGCAGGGCAGGAGAAAGAATTTTATAGATAAGGAACAATAAACAACCTTGAGAACAAGAAATGAAGAGCTCTGACTCCTTCTTTGATCACCGGGCTGGGAAAAGACACTTTCCAACCCATCTGGGGGTCACTGTGAGCAGCTAAAGCCCCAAGGAGCRTGTACAATCATCTTGTCTGTATCTGAGTTTATTTCTGAGCACATCAGCTCCCTCCTGTCCTCATCTGCCACACAATGTCCCTGCCAGGGCAGGGCCAGCCACTGAGGCCACACACATCTGGAAAGAGCAGTGGGGCTCTTTTGGACAGCTGCCTTTGAACTCTTGTTTAACACTCTTGTCTTCCCTCTTCTAGAAGAAGCTTAGTCAGAAAGGAAAATATTTTCCTGTCATGAGSTCTGTGCCCCAGCCAGGTTTTGAGGAGGCTGCAGGGAAAGCTCTGCTCACCTGCCACAAACCAAATCTTCCTCTTCAGAGTTCTCAGAATTTTCCTTTGCCATCAAAGCTAATATTAGGCATGCATCGTATTCTGCTGTCTCTTATACACATCTAGATGTGTATAAGAGACAGGTTCCTGCTAAGGAAGAGGAGGAAAAGAGGAGTCCAAGGGGAGAACTGGATGGATGCAGTTTTTCCCCAGTGAAATTCAGTGTGCTAGCACTGTGGGCTCTGGGGGGAATGTTCAGCTGGGGCAGGGAGCCAGAGGGGAGGAGCAGAGGAGCCCCAGGACCAGCTCACTCCGTGCCCTTCTCCCCTTGCCATTGTGTTTGACATTTGGGAGGCTGAGGTCTGTCACAGTCGAGAGGTTTACAGCAGCAGGGCTGCAGACAGCAAATCTTATGACAATATAAAAAAGGCATTCTGAAGGAAATGAGTGAGGTATTAAAACAGCCAGGTTTGGGAGCTTTTTGTTAGGTAGTTGCAATAAATTATTCTTTTGTGATACAGTCAAATGAAATATGTACACAGAATTCTTAGAACTTCCAAATATAAACAAATCATTATACTTTCCTTTAACTTGGAATGAAAAAGCTGTCAGGGTGGCTTTTGATGAGTACAATTGCACAATGCAACTACCAGACACTACTGAAGTTTCATATACATTTTTACCTTATTTTACTAATTTGAAGTTTTGACTCCTCTGTCACTTCCTGACAAATGGAAGCATTAAAAATAGGCTATGGCTTGCATGGAGCTCCTCACTTTATTTCTTTTTTTTTTTTTTTGCAAGGGAACTGTACCATCTTTATGAATAACCTTTTTAGTATAGGAAATATTCTCAGTGCTCAGAGGTAACAAAGAGAGTGTCATTCCAGTAATTATGTGCTGTTTGCTGCAATTATAGCCCTCAACCTGTAATTCAATCTGTGTGGGCAGACCATACATCCAMGTGAAACTCCATTGGCTTAATGGGTTTTACGCTGTTATAAAGAGCAATTTGCATGCCTTAGATTATAAAGTCAGACTAATGTGCATATCCCATAAGCATTTAAGGACACATTCCTAAACTGACAAGCACAGAGATGGCGCTAACATGAGTAATAAGTCTGTGTTTATCAGCTGCACATTTGCTCAGCAGCACTGAAYTTGTGGAGCTCATTGGCACAGGTGGTTGTGGAGGCAGGGAGGATAAATTAGGGTTAATTTCAGAGAGAGACAGTCCATCAGGGCTGTAAAGCCTCCGAATCAGGCTTTAGAAGGGTATGTCTAGACAGAGTTATTTTGTGTTTGTCCTCTTTTGGAAATCCACTCTCCAGTCCTCACTGAATTCCTTCAAGTTTCAGCTGCAGTGAAAGGAAAATTATCAGCCTTTAGGAAGAACATTGGGGTACAGAAACTGAAAGCAGGGAAGGGCAACAAGACATGAAAATAATGGAGATGGGGAAATTCAAAGGATCTGAAATTGTAAATGAAAAAGCACAGTAGAAATACAGTATTAGAGTTGGTGGGAGTTGTCATTATGACTTTTTATTGAAAGRGTACTAGAAAAGAAGTGTGGAAAGGCTTATTTTATAAATGGTAGTCTATATTTAATTTTCAAAATTACAACTTTTTTTTTTCAGAGGTCTCAAAAATTCCTCTGCTGAGAGTTTATCACCTGAAAAGAAAATAAGATTGTGCGACTTAGTAAGCACCTGGCTTGTATTGTTGAGCAGCTGTTTGAAATCAAAAGATGCTTAGTATTATTTGTAGCACTATTTGTACTTTACCATTTGCTTGGAAGCTGTAATCATGAGGATGTGGTAAATAGCAAAGTTCATGTGTACTTACATTGTACATCCCAAAAAGCCAACGTACACCTGCAAAATGGAAAAAATGTTTATTGTTTAACGTGCCGGGAAAGAGCTGCTYAAATATTTAGTCTTTTATTTGTTCTTGTGTAATAATGTGTTCTAAAGTAAAATGTGAATGACATCAGCCAAAACAGTTATTACAGAGCCTAGAGGCACAGCTCTGAACTGGGAGGCTGTGCAGAGCCATCAGCAGCTTGCTGGAGCCTGGCTGCAGAGTCTGTCATTATCTGAGGCTGAAATCCTGCATCTGCCACTCCTCATCCTCCATCTCTCATCACACAAAAGGGGAGACTTGTGCACCCCTGGTCAAACCCCTGAGRCACTGCTCCTGTGCATCCCTGGGGCATCCTGCCACCCCCACAGCACCACCGGGCTCTGCTCCTCCTGCCTGCTCCGAGGRGCTCTGCCCTGGCAAAATGTGAATTATTGGCAAAGCAGGAAGGACAGGCAAGCCCAGCAATGGAACTCTGTGCTTGAGAATGCAGAGCAAAGGGATWGCAGGGCTGGAGAGAGAATCTCAGAGTTCTGATTCAAAGGCAGGTGCTGAAAGGACTTAAACGTCCTTTCATAAAAAACAAAGCCTAAGACAAAGTTGGAAATGAAATGGCTTTCCATTGGTCTCATAAATTGCAGTTTAAATATCTTTAAATTTTTTTTCTTAATCTTTTTCCTCTTGTTCCTTTTTGCTTTATCTACTTGGACCTTTCTGAAAAAATGTAACAATTTTAAAGAGAAGCCTACAAGCTTTTTAAATCACATTCTGTTTTTAACAAAAAGTAAAGAATGACCCAATTCACTACTTTCCAGGATTAATAACTACCTTCTTGCTATTATATTTAAGGTATTAGCTCTGACACTTAATGGAGTGTTAGACATGAAGTAAAATATGTGTCTGAAATGACTTAGATGAAATTCTTCCTCTTCCTGCCACCCACTGTTGATGCAGGCATTAATGTTTTTGGAAGCAAGAAGACAGGAAATACTTATGCTAAGCATGAAAAGTAAGAAAAACACAATTTACTTTGAACATCTAAGAATCCCTGCTTAAGCAGCAGATTTTTTCCAATCCCATTCTAATTAATTTTGTTAAACATATCAGAAATACTTCTTCCTCTGCATGATATCACAAAACTGCTTGATTTCCTTTTGCTGATTTTTTATGTCACTTTGGGGAAATAGGTTAGCTGTGGGATGCCTACACTGAAGTGCATAAGTGATCTGCTTTAGTCCCACAAATCTATTTGTACTAAAATTGAGAGCAAATAACTTAAACTGTGCCATGAAGAAAATATAATAAACTATTTTTATATGTTCACTTAAGCTTTCTTTTTCTTAATACAGTCTGATTTTCAGAYTCTTATTTTATGATGCAGAGGGTCCTATTATATGCAGCTCATTTAAACTTTTACARATCCCCTAAACCCTCTCATATTCAAAGTAATAATCTCAGAAGAAAGTAAGCACTTTTCATGGCAATGTTTGGCCTCTGAAGCTTTTATGAAGTGCAAGGAATGTACTAATTTACCTTAATCTTATAGAACCCCTTTAAAATTAATTTGGTCAGTAAAATAGCTTGGTGCAAAGTACAAGATCAATAAGGGGGCCCATTAAAATCCATCAATCTCAGCTATGGYATGAGACAAAAAAATAATGCAGTTCCACCAGGATTTGAAAGCAGCATTGTGATTGCAGTGGAATTCCTTTGCCCTGGCAATCCCAGCCCTCAGAAACACCCAGCAGGAGCAGCTAACAGGGGTGTTTCACCTTCAGGCTCTGGATCCAGGAAAGCAGTGACCAGCTGGCAGGTGCAGTGGTAGGGGGAGGATGGAGGAGCTTGTGTGAGCAGGGGGGGCAGGATATGGAAGGAGGAAGCCAGGAATTTTAAGGGAAGGTGAAAGAAAAGTTGCAGTTTGTATCATTATCATTGCTAGTAATGAAGGGATGGGATTATTTTTGGGTTAAAACTGATTTATTGCTCAGGTAAACATCAGTCTCAGAGGCTGTGAGACTTTACAGGAGTAYGGGGTTGGTTATAGCTCAAGAGTAGTCACAAGTTTCTTGGTTATAAGGTAATATTTAATTTTCTAACCTGATTGACAGTTGATACAAGGTTTATTTTGCTTTTCTGACCTATTACTTTTACTCGATTTTGCTGCACTGTGGAAACTTTCATTTAATGTGTTTCTTATTCTATATAACCATACCCTTACATTATAAATTTTTCACTATCTTTTTAATACAATTTCTCACTTACTTAAGGTATATTCTTACTTATAACTATAGAAACATAAGTTTATTATTTTTCTGCTTAATGTCTGTATATTGTATTTTTACATCAATCTAAGCTTCTTCCAAGGCTGTAAATCAAACTCTTCAGTGTCTGTGGAAGTTTTTATTTTTCTGATTCCCATAGTTTGAATATCCCCAGGAGTTATAATGATCCTAATGAATCATMAGRATCCATGCCCTGCCCTGCTCCTCAYCTGACATAATATTTGGGAARKAAAATGTAAGAATTCTTTTTTATTTRATMYTATTYATTTTCCTGATGTAACAATACTGATGTAAGATGTGTTTATTTTWACATAATTTTACATTAAAAAGYRAAAYTTGCAGATAAASRCACTCTRMTCCCRAAAGAGCTGGTGGCCTAAAAGGGAGGGATGGAGAGCAGGGATGGAGGAGGGTGGATGTTCCTGAAGCAGCCAGCAGAAGCAGGGCAGGGTGAGCCAGCCTCCCTGGCACTTCACCTGGCTGACAGAAGCAAGGGGACACTGCTGCTGCAGCAAGCCCAGGCACAAGGCTCTCGATCGAAATGAGAGACTTCACATAATGAGACAGGACATTTGATTAGAATTTTATATAAAAGAGAAAAAAAAAAACACCAGACCAAAAATCAGAAGGATTGTACACTTGTATCTCATCCAATCAGCAGCTGATTTCAAGCTCCACATGAACTAAAGAGAAGGAACAAAGCTATTTCAAAACACAGCTGCTTTCAAACAAACTAAATTCATTTCCTGATCAGAGCTGAATCTTTAAAGCTCCTTAAAGTCATCAACTTCCACTCTGAAAATGAGGAGTAGGAGCAAGCCAAGAAATTAAATGATTTCTCCAGACCATATTTTATTAGCAAAACGTGCCCTCCCAGCTGGCACTCCGAGCTCAGGAGCCTGGAAGACAAATCACTTCCAGCCTGTAAATGGGTTCCTTCCATGGCCTTTGGCTCAGAAAAGCCAAGAGCAGCAGAAAGGAGCTTGTGCCTGACCTTTTCTCCTAATAGCAAAGAGATGGAGCTGCAGCAGTGGTTCCTTGCAGCAGTTTTAGCACACTCTGCAGCAGCTCCTTCCATATGGCAGGCTGACCTAACAGATCCCATAGGTCAGGGTTTCAGGCAGCTTGTCTCCAGCCCTCCCAAAATGTCCCATTCAGCTCTCCGTGTCACCTCTTGTTCTGCTGTGTTTCCTGCTGCTGTAGCTCTGAGTTTGCTGCACGCATGCTGAGGTGCTCTCTTGTGACACCTTCCTCTGGCTTTTAGGGCTCCTGGGCAGTGTGGTCACCCCAAATTCTCTTCCCTTTGCTGGTTTCACACCTTCACCAACCACTTGGGGAAGATGTTCTTCCTGTCCTTGGAGATGCTGGGTCACTGCTGTGGGAACGCCTGATGCTGCACATCCCTTTTGGGAGCAAGAGAGAGCACCTCTGGATCAGGCCAAGATCAAGCATTCACCCTGGCTGCTTTGTTTGGGGCACTGCTTTGTTTGGGGTGCGTGTGTTCACCCCAAATTCTCTCCTTTGCTGGATTCACCTTAACCACCAATAAAGGAAGATTTCCCCCCTGTTCTCAGAAGATGCTATGGACCTAACTGCTGTGGGAACCCTGCATGTCCATTCTGGGGCAAGGACAGCACCTCTGGATTAGGCCAAGATCAAACAGTCACTTTGGCTGCTTTATTTTGGGTGAGTGTTTCACCCCAAATTCTCTCCCTTTACTGGTTTACCTTAACCACCAGTTGGAAAGATGTTCTTCTCTGTTCTCAGAGATGCTGGACTACTGCTGTGGGAACCCTGCAGGTCCATTCTGGGTGAGGACAGCACCTCTGGATTAGGCCAAGATCAAACATTCATTTGGCTGCTTTGTTTGGGGTGAGTGTTGTCACCCCAAATTCTCTCCCTTTACTGGTTTCACCTTAACACAAACAGGGAAATGTTCTTCCTGTTCTCAGAGATGCTGGACCACCTGCTGGGACCCTGCAGGTCCTTATGGGGGAAGGACAGCACCTCTGGGTCAGGCCAAGATCAAACATTCACTTGGTTGCTTTGTTTGGGGCACTGCTTTGTTTTGGGGTGAGTGTTTCACCCCAAATTCTCTCCCTTTGCTGGTTTCACTTTACCACCAGTTGAAAAAGATGCTCTTCCCTGTCCTTGGAGATGCCAGGCCTCTGCTGTGGGAGCTCTGATGCCATTCTGGGGCAAGGACAGCACCTCTGGGTCAAGCAAGGATCAAACATTCACTTGGCTGCCTTGTTTGGGGCACTATGGGGGGATGAGGAAGGGAAGAGGAGAGAGGAGGCATTTTTCAGTGTCAGACTGAAACCTTTGGGATTTTCTTCAAATTTTTAATCTGCTTTGGTGATGCTCTTACTTTACCAAGCAGAGATTTGGTGGAATTCCTGTGCTCATGTGTGGCTGGAGGACAATGTCAGCTGGGGGAGCCTGATGGAATGAAGGTGGAGCTGGGAACTCCCCCTGGCACCTCTCACCTGGCTGCTCATGGACAGGGCAGGGAAGCTCCCAGGTTTGCTCAGCTACATTGCTCAAGTCTCTGGATTTTATGCCTTGGGGCCAAGAGGCCTGAGAGCTGAGGCTTTGTCTGTAAATTAAAATACTTCCTGGCTCAGGAGGTCTCTCTGCTGGAATAGTGTCTGTTTGTACAGCAAGAACTTGCCCCAGTCTAGGGGGATAGTAATGTCAGACTTTTCAGAATGTTTTGGTGAAATTCCTGGCATTCCTTCCCAAAGAGAAGACAGATAGAGAGGGGAAGTGTGTCGGTGATATTTTGCTCCATGTCCAGGAGGAATGATGCTTCTGACTCCATTGATATCATAAGGCTAATTAATTACTTTATTATACTATATTATTCTATATTATATTACACTATATTACATTACATCTAAACTGAATCTGCCAAGCACTCCACTACACTCCAGCTGCACAGAATCTCTTGACTGTCCCCCAACAGTCCCAACACACACACACACACACTGGGCCCTGACAGGCCATGGAAACAAAACACATCACTGGGTAAACAATCTCCATATTGCATTCTACTTTTGCACAAACACAGGCACAGCAAATGAGATAAGAATTGTTTTGACCATTCTTTTCTCTGCTTCTCTCACTGCTTCTCTCAGGTTCAGAGAATGTGAATCCCACAGAAGTCATCAATTCATTTAGCTGCAGCATGTAAGTGTGAGTGAAGCAGCAAAGAGGGAAGAAAGTGTGTTCAGATTCATGAAAATTGTTTTTCTTTGTCTCATCTAGAGTGCCTCAGAACACCATTATCTGGAATGCTTTGGGATTTATTTAGTAAATACAATGCAACTTGAGTATCCCAATTTTTATGTCCTTACCCCATGTCTGTGGGCACAGTTAGAATGCAGTATATAAAACATTGTGTGACTGAAACTTTTGGGCTGTCAGAGTTTCCAAGCCTCCATGCAGGCCCACGTTAGCAGACAGTTATCACACTGCACTGCTTTCTTTTRAAACAGGCCTAGTAGAAAATTGTCTCCAGCCAGCAAACACAAGTTCAGCACAGATGGGAACTTGGCCTGCAGCCACTTTATTGACCTGAAAGGAAGGTGCTTTTCAAAGCTTAACTGGAACTGTTTAAATAGCAACACTGTAAACAAGAAGAAACCTTCTTTCCCCCCATGCCTCCCCTCCTTCCCTTCCCTTAAAAATCAAAGCAATCCCATGTCCAAAGCTGTTAATGTTAGGAGGCAAAACAGGGAAGTCAGGATCTTTAGGGAGTGTGTGGTCAAACTTGTGTTCACATTTACAGTGTTTCCCATCTCTGCTTTTCTGATCAGATYTGGAACTGTAAGCACAGAGCTGACACAACTCAGATCTTCAGCAAGTCTGTCACAGGAGCATTTCACCCCCACATCAGGGCTGTGAGCAGATATGCAGCCTCCTGGCTTCTCTTTTGGACAAGAATGAGATGGAGATGAGTCCAGAAGCAGCAAGTGGTGATGGAAGGATCCAGAAGAAGTGAAGGAGACCAGCAGGGCTGATGTCTCCCAGGCAGAACATTCCTGATCCCAGCTCCTGGCTCAGCTGCCTGCATGTGATGTCACCAAACCCCCAGACAGATCTGCCTTGGCCTCCCTCACTGAATAACCCCACTCCAAGACAGGTCACTCAGAGGAGTCTCCAGTCCATCCATTCTTGGCACAGATTTGCACTACAGGAAATGGAATGTACCCCCCATGCAGGACCTGGAGACTGAGGAGAAACCAACACCCAKACGTGTTACAGAGGACTCCAAGTATTTACACTCTCAATACCATAGTTCTTGTCTCCTGTATGTCATATTTAGGCTTTCACAGTTTTGAGAGAAGTGCCCAGGGATGGTTACTGGTTTCCCACCAGTGGGAATATCATTGCATTCTTCCAGTACTTTTCCAGCATACCTTGAATTTCTTCTTAACTCCCTGAAGCTGTGGGAGCCTGTGCAGATTTATCCAGCASTGGATGCACAGCATTGGACAGCAAATAGGTGATATTTGTCCTTTGAGAAAGCCTTTGTRCTGCCTAAATTATGACTTTTCCTTAGAGGTTGAGAATATGTTTTATCTATCCAGAAAAAAATAATACGGAAGGACTAAAATATGAAAGTAAAGCATGAAATATTAGAAAGACCAGAAATGTAGTGACTCACTTCACTCTGAATGTGGCCTGGAAAAGAAAATGTTTCTTAACTGTTCCTGCAGTAGGATAATTCATAACAAATACAATGACAGTATTTCTCCTTACTTACATCTCTAAATATAACAGAGCACATATGAAACGAACAGAGTTTATTTTTCATCTGGTCTCTGGTAACCCAGTTAAGAACACTGTGCAGGAGCTGCACAGATCCAGAAAAAGAGCTTAGCACCTGGAGCTGCATATGGCCAGACTGCAGGGCCTTCCCTACCAATCCATTTAAAGTATTAACAGTGTCCAGCTCCCTATTTCTCTTTTTTCTTTTTTCTTTTTCTTTTTTCTTTTTAATTTTTCTTTTTCTTTTTTCTTTTTCTTTTTTCTTTTTTCTTTTTTCTTTTTTCTTTTTCTTTTTTCTTTTTCATTTTTCTTTTTCTCTTTTCTTTTTTCTTTTTCCTTTTTTCCTTTTTCCTTTTTTTCTTTTTTTCTTTTTTTCTTTTTTCTTTTTTCATATATTTATAAAAGATGTCTTTCTTGTACCTGAAGGGAGGGTGATCAACCAAGTGGCTGCTGCATATAAAGAAAGGGAGGAAGTTTAGCTGCAAAGTCAGCGCAGGAAACCTGCAGGTGTTTGGTTTTGGCAGGGTGGGGACAGGGACCCACAGAGCCACCTGAGGGTTCATGATGTGCTGTGYCAGTGGCAGCTGGGAAGGGGCAGGGCTTGGGCTGGGGAGGACTTCTGGTGGAGGTCAAAAAGGCAGTTTTGAGTGTTCATTCCAGGTTTGGGGGATTGATATACTGAAAACAGMGGTCTGAATCTCACCAGCCCCATAAGCCATGTCTGCAAACACAGGACTGAAGTGCACGCACTGCTGGGTCCCTCCATGTCGCAGACATCTTTTATGAAAAATCCTTTCCTTAGGATTTTTTTCCCCTGAGAAGCTGAGAGGCCTCAGGAACAAAATGCAAACAATGGTTATCTGCTGCTGTGGAATGCAACAGGTGCATCTGTGATTGGTCTCATGTGGTTGTTTCTAATTAATGGCCAATCACAGTCAGCTGGCTCGGACAGAAAGTCTGAGCCACAAACTTTTGTTATCATTCCTTCCTATTCTATTCTTAGAAAGCCTTCTGAAGAAATCCTTTCTTCTATTCTTATAGTATAATTTGTAATGTAATATAATGCAATATATATCATAAAATAATAAATCTTCTGAAACATGGAGTCAGATTCTCATCTCTTCCCTCATCCTCAGACCCCTGTGAACACCGTCACACCTCCAGTGATACCAGCAGAAAGCAAGAGCCATCCAAGAGATCCAGGCACATCTCACTTCAGAGGCACAGAGGCCTCATTGCTGTTTAAAAGTCATGCTAAAGACATTCTTTTGCTTGTGAAACAGCACTTTTACTGGGCATGACGTAGCTCTGTGTGATCTTAAAGCTTTTACATCATCTGTCTTTAAATAAAAACACGCCTTATGGCGAAAAATAGCGTTACAATGTAATTAGACTCTATAGTCTGGAAATAAGCCCTCATTTTAAAGGCACTATTACTGGAAAGCTATTTGCACAGCAGATGTTTGAGGATATCTGCTGCATTTCCATTTTGCCAGCTAACCTTACCCTGGCAGTGCTGGTTGTAGACACCCAGGTTGTAAATCCTCCCTAATGCTACCAGCAAAACCATAAATTGCAGCTAATGCAGGATGAGCCTGAAATGTTCCAGCAGTTRCTGAAAATGTTGCCTTTTCCTTTGCATTTAAACAGATCCTTACTGGTCTGTGCTCCTCCAGTCCCCCAGCCAAAAGTGTTTGCAGTGCTTGAGTCTGTTGGTTTATTTGGTTCAGGAGCTGTAATCAAGTGTTTCAGTTATACTTAGTGAGAGGGGTAAATAGTCCCTGTAGTTGTTCATTAAAACCTCCATGATGTATGCATCAATTACCAAACAGCTTGAACAAAACAGAGGTAAATTAACTTTCTGAAGCTCGCTGTCATAGCCAAAAGGAGTGTAAAGCATTAAAAGTGATTTCATGGCTTAAAGTTCATCCAAAGTACTATTAGCTTTAAGTCCAATTTTCAACTGTCAAGGGGAATATTTACAATAGTAATTTCAGATCATTATCTTAACATTTCAATGCAAATAGCCACAATTTAATTCATTATTACTCACATTACATCTTTATTTTGCCACCAACTGGTGGCTGACATTTCCCAAGCTACTAGGAAGAAATGCTAATTAGACTGGTGTGCACTCTTACCCTTTCTTAATTTCATCGTGTTTGTTCTTCAGTGACATGAAGCATTTCCTTCCTTCTGGTCAACCATTGCTTTTTATCCTCTGCATCTCCTCAGTGGTCCASTTGGAAAATTGAAATAGAGATAAGGCAAGTGAAATAATTGCCTGCTTTCTGCCTTTTTGGTAAAGTACCTAAGAATATTTGTGCTAGTGTGACAAAAATGACCTCTTTCCTTCAGCCCACCCACCCAACTTAATTTAGAAAATCTGAAGTGATCTCTGGAGTGGAATACTATATGCATTAATATGCAAATGAACTGCCAAGAAAGTTCAGATTTGCATTTAGACTGGACAAAGGGGAAGGAAATGGCTTTCTCATGCTGTTCCCTTGCATCACCACAATTTCACAAATTACTAATCCCAGAAATGATGCCAGAAGGGACTTTCTCAGTACATTTCATTCATGCTTAGATGAGTTTGATTCATCTCAATGTGCCTGGCATTTTACAATAAACCTGCAAATTTAAAGTGCAAGCAGGACCTCAGTGGCTTTGGTAAGAACCAAATGTGTTTGAAATAAACACAATTAATAAACTTCAAATAAAATATARCCTCCTGCTAGGGGCTAGAATGGTAATAGGTAGGAAGGAAAGTAATCTTGGGAAAGTTTCCCTAAGAATTAACAATTATGCCAGTGAGAACATCTTATCTCCATTAACAATAATATTATTGAAGCAGGCATATTTGGCAAAAAAAAAAAAAAAAGATTTAGCAGGTGAATGCCAAAATTATTGAGGGGAAAGCAAAAAGAAACCTATAAGGCAAAGCATAATCTAGTTTGCAGATGGATAGAGTTTAATCCTTCTCCTCCTGCTTTCCATCCTGAGGTTTAGTCAGCTCACAAAATGAAGAATCATTCCTGGGGTTAAAATTCAGGTGCCTGCAAATTAAAGAGTATTTTTAAGCAGATGATTTCCTGAAGACTTTATGTAGGTCTAATATTTGTTTTAATCAGGGGAGTGTTYGTTAATTTATACTTTTTTGCCAAGTGAGTCATCTGTGTCTGTAAACAGACGAGCTTTCAGGAGCACAGGTGCCCCAACAGGCAGGTACTTTTCAAAAATAGGTATAATGTTGAAAAAGTACCTGCCCTGGGGCATCAACAAAGAGGAATTTCAAGATCAGTTTTATGTTTGCTTCTTAATCTTTCTGGGGGATTTTTTTCTCCTCCCAGCTACTGTAGCAAAGAAAGTACTGTAAGTCATCACATTTCTGTTTGCCAACATTTATTTGCCCTTTGGTTTAAATGTGTACAGTGGGAGGGTAATGGGGCAGTGCCTTTTACTGCTGGGGATACATTTTGCTGTGTCTGTATTCCATGTGGCTAGAAATGAAGCATTAATATTTTTTTTTCATTGGAGAAATGCAACAACATTTTTCTATGTCAAAGAGATTTTCCCCTCCTTCCCCCTCATCCTGCCATGCTGCTCTGAACCTTCCCCTGTGGCTGTCTTTTGAGTGAAAAAAGGAGCATTTTATTACAATAATCTGTCCATTCTCAGCCTTTCCCCTGTCTCCATGTGAGGAGAGGGCAGGCAAGCAGAACCTTCATGTTTTGGGGGTTTTTGACCATTGTGGGCAGCACAGCTGGTTAAACCCTTCCTGCTGTGTCTGTGTAAAACTTTCTGTGCACACCAGTCCCCATTTCAGCCTCCTGCTTCTGTGAGGGTGTTGGCAGGGGTCTCAGGTTGAGGGAAGAGACAAGGCTCTGACTCCATGTTTCAGAAGGCTTGATTTATTATTTTATGATATATATTACATTAAAACTATACTAAAAGAATAGGAGAAAGGATTTCATCAGAAGGCTGGCTAAGAATAGAATAAGAAGGAATGATAACAAAGGCTTGTGTGTCCGACAGACAGTCCGAGCCAGCTGACTGTGATTGGCCATTAATTAGAAACAACCACATGAGACCAATCACAGATGCACCTGTTGCATTCCACAGCAGCAGATAACCATTGSTTACATTTTGTTCCTGAGGCCTCTCAGCTTCTCAGGAGGAAAAATCCAAAGGAAAGGATTTTTCAGAAAAAAAGTCTGCAACATGCTTCCAACCAGCGGAAACTGAAAAGAGCACACTTATTTTTAGGACTCTGATTAAGTCCCATTGTTGTCTGATGCCTAAACTGGAAAGTATTTTTAAGTATTTCTAAAACCCCCTGGACAAAGGGATGTCTTCCAAAGCTTTGTTGGAATGAGGATGGAGCAGCACCCTGGGTGGGGGGTGCTGGGATRTGGGGGCCAAACCCAGCCTGACCCTTGTCCTCATGCTGCTTTAGAGTGGGAAAAGTCAGTGTGTGAGACACTGACCCCCTGAGTCAGGCTCTGCCCTTGCCCAGATCAGCAGCACTGGCTCAGTATTCCATGTTTACCTCACCAAAAACCCAGGGGGAGCAGAGCAAGAGGAGCCCCCTGCCCCTGGGTTGCCATCTGCTGGCCCTGGTGTGGTGGGCTGAAGCCAAGACCCCCCAGTGCCCAGGAGCTGCAGGGCTCCCTGCTCTGCTCTTGTGCCTCTGTTTTCCACAGAAAAACTCTGGTGTTTACCTCTGGTGTTTTCCTCTGGTGTTTTCCTCTGTTTTCCACAGGTGCACACTGAGCAGGAGGATGAACACAGCCTTCTCCATAGCTTGGGAATCTTTTGGTGTATTTTACAGTTTGATGATGGTGTATTTACAGTTTGGTTTTCCCATYCTAATACTTCATTTCTTGATATCCTTCTGATTTATTTTGTATTTGATTTGTGTTTCTCAGAGTGGGTAGATTTCCCACTCTGTCTCACTGTTTGCTATTCCTAATGRTCTCAACCATCCTTTCCCTTCACTTTCAGACCAGGGGACTGTCTGTTCCACTATTTTTTTTTGTTTTCTTTTTCTTCTGATAAAGAGTGCAGATCTTTCCAGCACTACAAACCAGCCAGCAGTCTGAATGGAGGTGCCTGTTTTGCTTAAAAACTTTTCAAGGTCACTGGAGTGATGTTAAAGAAGCCATGGAACACACATGACATTTTCAACACTTTAAAAAAGGGCAAAGGACACAAATTTACCCCAAGCACTTTGATGTTTGTATCTTGTTAGCACCCCATCACTATTAGGCTGTTTAACCTCTCTGGGACCCTTTTCTGTTCCCATTTGGAATGGGGCCTTGCACTGTCTGGGCTTTAAGCTTGTTCACACTTTTAATTAAGGGGAATTAAGTAAAAGTGCAAGTGCATGTTAATCAAAGGTCATTGAAAAAATTTGGTTGTGATGTCTTCAGTTATGGCAGAGAGTGTGGGGTTGGATTAGAGATCTGGAAATTGTTAAAAATCTGCAATGGCCTATACCAGATTTGAGGCTTGTGAGGCGATCCTCTSTGCCCTCCCTTCTCCAATTTAATGCATCTTTACTTCATATTTTCCAGAAATTTGCCTTGATTTTCTATCTAGACACCAATATCAAAATCATAACTATCAAAAAGTAGTCTTTGTGTAGATCAAAGAAACAAAACTAGTTGTCTGCTCTTTATTCACTTCTGAATCATGGTCAGCCCTGTTGAMAACCCAGAGCTGCTCTGCAGTTCTGGTGCAGCTGAGGAAGTGCAGTGGTCCCTTGGAAATCTCTCTGTCAGATCCAGGGGATGCAGTAAACAATTAATGATGGTGCTAAATGAATTGCCATGCTCTGATAGAAGGCTTCTGTGAAAGTGTGCAAAGGTGAAGACAGAGAAAGAACATAAAGTGTGATCACATTTCTGAAACCACTCATTAATAATAAAAGGGGAGAAAGAAATGAAAGGGAATGTGAGAAAATGTTCTTTCTCTTTCAAGTTCCAGAYGTTCAGGCAGGGAGCCTGAAGTTAGAGAGACCCCACATTTTTAGATTAAAAACATTTTCTTTCTTATTTCTGCAAGCTTTGGCCTTCTAGAGCAGTGACCAAACCTCACCTACAGTAACTGTCCAGAAAGGTCACATGAATGTTATGGCAAACTTGATTTACTRGTTAGGAAAAGTTATTTCCAATTTGTTTCTCTTTCTCTTTTGATATGGGCATTTTAAACTCTCTTTTTCTCTCTGGTATTCTGCATATTTTAAGCTAAAAATAATTTATACCCTATAATACTCTTCTGCAATACCTTTGCTTCTGGATGCTCTTGTTTAACTCTTAAAGGGATATTCTCATTTCACAGTTAGAAACCCTTTACTTAATCCACTTAGCAAGTGTTGATAACTGTRATAGATGGGTAATGAGATGGTTGGCTCTCACAATTAAGGGGTAAATATTYCGTYTATTTTAAGAGAAGTTTTGTAGCTGTGTAGTTATATTACTGTAATATTGTTATCAGYGGATGGCCTTGGCACTCAGGGCATTTGGGAGGGTTMGCTGGTTACTGTGCTAATATCTGACCTCAAATCAAGGTGTGAGAAAGTGATTTCCACCCCTAGACAGTGAAGAAAGAGTCGACTGACAGGACTTTAGGAGAGGCTAAAGATATAAAAGGTGGAGCATCCATTTTGAAGAGGAGCACATGGCTGGTAGTCACAGGGGCTCCCAGTGCTGTAATTTTTTCCTTTTTTAGTCCTTTTAGGGTTTTGGGGTTTTTTTTTGGGTTTTTTTGTTGGTTTTTTTTTTTTTGTTGTTGTTGTTTGTTTGGTTGGTTTTTGTTTTGGTTTTTTGTTTTGTTTTGTTTGCTTGGTTGTTTTTTTTGTTAAAGTTTAATAAACCTTTAAATTTTAAAAAGTGAGCAGTTGTTTCTCACAAAAAACCACAGCCAAGAGTGCAGGGGCTGCCACAGGGGCTGTGCCCAGCTGTGCCCATGCCACAGCACAGCCCCTGAGTGTCCCTTGTCTCTTGAAGAGCTGCCCAAAGTTGCTGCCACAGGCGCTGGGGACTCCCKCCCTGCAGCCAGGGAATRCCCACTGCTGGYGAAGATGAAACAGGAAAGCCTTATAAATATGATTGTCTGGCAAAAGATTTTGAGAATATGGAAACTWTAAGRGAGARTGAAATGAAAGCAAGCTTTGAGATKCCTCAGTTACTGAACAACTGGAYAACAATGGTGTGGCRYGCTGAAGGTGATCRCCTTTTGYTGAAACAACACCCTCTGCTTGCAGACAGGCCCAAGGGTCAGAGCAGACCCTYCKYSRTMGSKYYAYGGGCCCAAAGAGGAGTTTTTAGGGTTTAAAATGTAACACAGTATGYTAATGTAATGATTCTTGTAGGCTGTATGTAAATGCTATAGGATTTGCATATTTTACTAGATTGGTTAGTGAGAATCAGAATATTCAACACAGAAGAAGATTTATTGTATTGTAACGGCAACTTCGCTCTCTTACCCCTTTTACTCTCTTATGCTTTTACTCTCTTGCCCTTTTACTCTCTTTCCCTCTCATCCTCTCTCCCCCTCTCTTCTCTCAGCCTGCTCTGAGCTGTGGCTGGCAGCTCCCAGCAGGGCCCTGCACCCAGGCCCTTTGCAATAAACCCCAAGTTCCTGACCTGGCTGCAGAGATCTCTCATCTCCATCCCAACCATCCTGCCCCCCGATGCTCCTATGCCCCKCTGCTGCTGGCACGTCCTGCAGAGGGGACTGTGGCACAGAGCAGGACAGGATAACTCTGTCAGCAGTGCTGACATACTGCACAGGCTGTGTGAAGTCAAAACCCTTTTATTCCCACCTAGGAATTTAGAGAGGGAATGCCAGTGAGTGTTACAGTCATGTCATAAGTTATGCTCAGTAATTCCCTTGTGCAGTCAAGCTGTTAAGATTAGACTACATATGCTTTCTTGAAAGGTTTATCTTAAGGTTCCTGGTTTGCTGCATAATCTGGCTGATTTTTAAGCTTATTTATGGCTCTCCTTTTGGCSTATGCCTTTCTTAGGCTTTCAGTTTAAAGAAAACAATCCTGGTGAGCAGCCCATTAGCATTAAACAGCTTTCCTAAAAGAATGGTTGTTAAATTATCACAATTCTGTTGTGATTAGTTCCTGCAAATAGAGAATGTCTCTGGGCTAAGCAATTCTCTTTCCCAGTATGAGGAGTCATTGCCATCCACTCCTGGAAGATGCAGCCTGAATGATCTTGCTCTGTCCTTAGGTGATGCTGTGATTCTTTCCTTTCTTCCAAGGACATTGTTTCCCTCTCTTTGCACAGCAATGCCTGCACAGTGAAGGGCTGAAACCTCCACTAGGAGTTTCCAATGGAGGAGAGTTGTGTGCAGGGTTATAACACATCCCTCTGAGCTCTTTGCTAGAAGCAGTGCTTCCCAGTGTTTCCTGGCTCACCTGTTTGCCTGGAATATCCCATCCAGCCCTGRCCTTGAAGATAAGCATGACTTARCTTGAAGGTAAGRCATTGGACTTGAAGATAAGCATGCCAGACCTGTGCTGGTATCCCTCCAGTTCTGGGGTTATAATATTAATGCTGGTATCACCTAAAAGGAATGGTTGTGTCAAGTCTGACTTGTGGAAAAAAATTGTGGAGAATTGCCCTGGTGTAGCTGCTCTGTCCATACTATTCCATGCCCTTGCTCTACCATTTAACTATGGTGGGAAATGGAAATTTGCTCTTTAATTGCTTAGTGCTGAGTCTCTACATCTACTTTTTTATGAGTCTGTCTTAGCTATCACAATCCTTTCTATGTACAAGAAAACAATACAATTGGAACACAGAGAACTGCTGGATTTTTGAGAGTACCCTGCACCTGCTCTGTTATAGCAATATGTTCTTAGAGGGGTTTTGGTTGGGTTTTATCTGGAGTTGTTTTGGAGGGTTTGGTATTTTGGTTTTATTTTTTATTTTTCTGAGCCTAAATGCTCTCTGAAAAAAACCCAAAAACTGTATTACATTGTTGAGAGAGATTTACAGAAAARATTCTGTGGGTTGGTTTTACCATGTTGGAATTTCAGCCAGCTACTCTTTGTCTGTACTCACCTTTTTCTTTAGTCATGGCACATGAAATTTTTTCTCCACACACTTTTTGGCTGTGATGAAATGTGATTCCATGACCTTGCATTATGCAAGAAATGTCACCTGATCCCAGAGAATCTCTGAGCAAACTGGTGAAGCTCCTGGTACTGTTCATGAGTTTCCCTGAGACAGCAGGCAGTGCAGGGTCTCTGGACACAGGGAGACAAGAAATGTGTTTGCTCCTGCTTGGGACAGGACTTGTAGTGTAAATTCCTGTAAAACCTGGAATTCTAAGGCAAATTTCGAAGASTGAAGTGAGGAGAGTGAGTTCTCAGTGAAGAGAGAACTCCATTGCAGGAAACCATGGTGCCCCTCTGCAATCACTGTTACGCAGTTTTCCTTAAATCCTGCTGAAAAGGAGGAACATTCAGCATGGAATGCCAGTGACAGGGGAACTTGTTTCATCTCTCTGTTAGAAAAAGGACCAGTTGGCAAGAACATTGTAAGGCACCCCTGCAATAGCCATTTTAATATTAATAAAGGCAGTGTACAAGTGCACTTTCTAGCTCAGTCCTGCCAATTAGAGGAAGATCCTCCTACACATTCTTTCTGTACTCTGCTTTTTTGCAGTGCTTTCACCTATGCCATCTGTGATGTTTGTATTTCTTGATGACCTTTTCAACAGTTTGTTGTTCTCATTCTTCTGGCCGTGTGAGAGAGATGGAATTCTCCAAGGAGAGCTACTTGAACATATGGCAAGGTACAATATTGTAGCATGTAAACTGACATTCATTACTGCTTCTCTGTACTGTTGACTTTATTTTTTTCTCTAGSTTTTTTGTTTGTTTGTTTGGAGGAAGGTTTTATTATTAATGATAGTTCTAAACTGGGGGAAAAGCCCCAGTTTGTGGATTGAAGTGTGGAGCAAGTTCATACCAGCTGAGGAGCTGGGCCAAGCTSTAGATGAAATCTTCAGATATAAAAAAAGATGATTGTGCTCCAAAGACCTTAACCTGTTGGGTTTTTTCCTACCAAATTCTGCCAAGCATGGGCAAAAGGAACATATCTGAGTACAGGGACAGAAGCATTTGTGAGTCAGTTGTTTCACAGTTGGGGCAATTAAGGCTAAAAGTGAATGGAAAAAGTCACACACTGAGAATTCTTCCAATAATTTGAGAGTAAGGGTGTAAATATCAGGCAACTTCTCACAAGAAGTGTTACAGTCTGGAACACTTGTCCATATCATGAAGGTAATCAAATTTGAGGTGTGCCACAGGTATAGAGGGGGCTGGAAGGCAGGCCTAGCATGGGTTAAATGATGGGGCTATTTTTGCAGCTTCTATTTCCTGATGACCTTTTCAACAGCTGCCTGCTTTTGTTCTTCTGGCCATAGGAGAGAGTTAGAATTCTCCCAGGGAGGCTGCTTGAATGCCTGCCATATCCATCCATTTGTGTGAATTAAAAGGGMATTGTGTGGACATCATAAAAATGAGAGAAGAGATGGAGGCTACTGAATTGAGATGGAAAACAAGTGAAGCATTTTCTGGTAGTTCTGCTGTCAGAATGAAAAAGTACCGGATAATTTATAAATCTGTGGGTGAACAAATGACAAAACTTCCTAACACTTTACATATGTTAGAAGAYAGGTGAATGGGCAGTAATCTGATTGTTGGGAAGGAAAGTGAATAACCCCCAGGGCAGTGGAGAAAGAAAGCAGAGGAATGGTTTTGGTTTTGTTGGAAAGGAATTAATCTGACATTTGACCAAAGATGGGAAAGTAAAGGAGCTGTTGGTGGATCACAAGCAGATAAGTGGAATCAGGTGTGGGAGGATTAAGTAGAAGCAGTCAACCAGCAGAGATGGTCAATGGGTGAAGCCAATTTTGAGAAAGAAACAAGAGGAAAATACTTGAGAAGGGATGAGGAAGAGATTGAAAAACAAAACAAAGCAAGAAGAGCACTAATATTGCTGCTTAAAATAGTTACAGAGGATGTTATTATTTACAGCTTACAGTTTCTGCAAGGTCAAGAAAAATCCACAGATGCAGTTTAGTGAGGCTTTCAATCAAGACAGTCCATATTAGCAAGGATATTTATGTTAACACATAAACTGTATTTGATACTCCCCAATTTAGAGCCTAAATTTTAGTTATGGAAAGTCTGTGCAAGAAGAAAACAACCTCATTGTGTTTCACAACCCCTTCCTGTGTAAGCCATTTGTTCCATCCATGTCACCATCCCAGGCTGCCAGTGGTGCTCTGAGGTTTGCTGTTCCAGCCKCGGGAGCTGTCAGACAGTTCCACAGTGACAGAGCAGCTGTGTCCCTCCCTCTGCCTGCCCTCAGGAGCTCCAGATCACACTGGAACCCTCCACCAGTGCCCAGCCCTGGGTTTGTGATGCCGCTGCTGTCCTTAGGAAGGACAGAGGGGAACCTGGAGGGTGAGATGTGGGCTGCTGATGGTCCAGAGCTGCAGAAAGCTCCATCAGGTGAGAGCTGCACTGTTGGTTCACATGAACAAGAGAGGATCCCACTGACAAAGTTGTGGCAAAAAGGCCAGCTGACAAAGTTGTGGCAAAAAGGCCAGCTGAGTGTTACAGTTCAATATCATTCACTCCCCACCAAGATTCTTGGGTTTCTGCCTGTGTTTACTGTGCAGGAACCCATCTTTAGGCTTTKATCTTTGCAAGTCCTTCTTCTTTCTTACATCCCAACATGGCACATTTTTAATCAAGTGCTGTGAACAGCATATCAAAGGAAGTGGTTGACCTTCAGATCAGTGCAGCAGATAACCTCATCCATTTATTACATTTGAGAAAAATCGTGTTTCTATCAACTTTGATCGAGAACAAAACGAGAAATATCTGGAAAAATCTCCAGCACGTTTCAAATGCTTCGCTCCCGTTGGTTTCAGCAGRGCTGCTTCAGAGCCCTCCTGCAATTCCAAATTCCAAATATTCCAGGGAGAGGGGAGCGTGTGCCTGAGGAAAGCACGCACAAAACCAATTCTCRTATTCTGTGTTTACTCACTCTGCCAAGTCGTCTCAAAGCACCAACTACAATCTGCAAAAACAAGATTGCTTCCCTCTGGACTCAACTTGCATAAATATTTCAGTGGATAGATACATAAATTTAAAAAAAAAAAAAAAGATGTTGTGGTAAATAGAAAGGAAGGAAAAAAAAGCAAATCTGAGATGGGCTGATTTGTAAACAATAAATATTACATCGTCTTTACACAATAAAGTTCCATAAAGGACACCAGATGATCAAAGTTGTGAGAAAGGCTTACTAGAGATAGAAAAGGCTCTCAGGGTCCTAAACTACTTGTAAGTCAAGTATTCATTTTACTTGCTGGTGGCTTTTTAATAGCCAGCTGCTTGGCATTGGCTGWTTGATACTTGATTATTTCTTTATTTTCTGTTATCTCTGTCATAATCCACCCTAAGTAATTATTCAGCTCAGAGAGAGTCTGCACAGAGCATTGCTAATGTCCTGTGGTTTCTTTGCCCATCTGAGTTGTCATATGGTGCTCTTTCCAAAACCACATTTGTAGAGCACAGCCTTGGAACTGTTTAATTTTCTGGAGAAGAGTTTATTATTAAACACTAGACTGTTATCAAAACAATTCAATATGCATGACCTAAATCTATTTGTGGTTAAATAGTAAGGTCTGGAGGTTAATAAAAAGAACTGCAGCAAGCTGCTCACAAGATAATTCAAGAAACTTATAAAGGATTGTAGAWCTCCAGCCATTTTCCCATTAGGCTTAAGATAAAAGTAAATATAAAAGGGAGATGACAGTTCTATATTACTATTTCCTTAACAATATTGAGAAATTCCATTGTTTCAAAGGTTAGGTGAGACAAAGAGGAACTATGTGCAGTTGGTAAAAACCTGGAGTTTTTCCTAAATTTAGCAAAATGGGGTTTTCCTCCTTCTTCAGGTAATTCTTCCTTTTATTTATTTTTGGGGTTTTTTTTTCCCCGCTGTCTTTAGCCTTGTGAGTGTGAATTGCTAGAGTGGGAAGGAGAAGAGACCCAAATCAGCTTCCAGTTCAGCATTTAAGCAAGAACAGTCACTTCTCAAGTGCTGCTGAGTGTCACAGCAAGACAGGGAAGGGAAGTGGCACTAAATGACTCCTGAAAAGTCAGTAGGCTTATTAAGTCTTACTTAAAAAGTTGATTGGGGAGCTAATTTAGAGCTCCCCTGTCCTGCCTCTTGAGTATGATGAAAACCCTTAAAAGACTCTCAGTGGTGCTAACAGATTCAGAGTGGCATTGAGTGTAGGCATGGAGTGGGAGCAGGGAAACACAAAGTCAGGAGGGCTGGGTGCCTTTAGCTCCCTGCCTGTGCCCTTTTCCTAGAGGGCAAGGGGCACATGAGGGATATTTTACTGCCTGCTGCTTGCAGTCGGGTTTTTCACAGCACAACGGGCCAGAGTCCTGCCYTCAGAACCTCTGTGGAAGCCTAAGGTGGGTCTGAATGCCACCCACACCCATCCCCACTTGCTGAGCAGCAGAAATGGATGGGGATTTAACAACAAACCCAGCTTCTCCCCGGGGTTCTATTGGTGTTAGTGGCATTTCCTTATTGTTCATGRGGACGTGGTGGCACCACGTAAAGAGCCAGGCAAGCACTGAGAAGGTGGCARTGGAAACTGTTGTTCATGCTCTAAATTGCTTCTAAGCTGAGCCTTTAAAACTGAATGTCACTGCATAGCAAACTGCCTGCCCTTTTAATGGAAATGTCAATCCTTTAGAAAGTTCTTGTTTAGAGGAACCATGTGCTAGACAATACTCCTAATGAAGATCTTCTTCCTTTGTCTCTGCACTTGCCCTCTCTTTTATTCCCTCCATGGAAATACCAGCCAGGACTCTTCAATTATGGAAAAAGCTTTTCATTTTAACAACTGTTTTGCAGGCATTCTTGCTAATGCATTTTGTCTGTCTTTGTTTTCCAGCCTCCCATTTCCATTGTCGTCTTTTAAAATGACAGCAGACTGAGCTTTTTCATTAGGAAGGAGCTGAGACCAGGCACTGCAGTTCAGGCTGTGCCTGGAGAAWGAACAAAGGCTTGACTCTTTAATTTTAAACTCACTACAGGTACGTATTCAACAAGATATTATTGTCTTATGGCCATGAAAAGTGGAAATATTTTGAGAGAATGAATTCTTAATCTATGACATCAATAACGTGACCCCCCAGAGTGTCTGAGAGTATTTCATTATCCACAGAGTGTGTACATGCTTGTTTTTATCCTCTCCCAGCCAAGAGTCAGAGCACATTATTAGTTTAAACTTCAGGGAAAGAAGATTAAAGTGGGGTCTTTGTGTTCCAAGTGCAGCAAGCTGAACACTACATGGATGGGTGGTGATGGCAGCCCTTGACTTCCTAAAGAGACACAGGCTTTGTGCATCCTATTGATTTTCCAGGACCATGTCAACAGGAGTGCTGCTGCTGGAGCTGCCRGCACTCTCAGTTTCCTCCCTCCTACTCTGATTATTCTGGAAAGGGCAGGGTTTACCTACACAGTACATCCCTGCTCACTACTGAAACAGAAAAAAAGGGATAACAGGGCATTTATTTTCAAGCATTATTGCAATCACTGGTCCCTATTATTAAGCAACCTGTCAGTTGTCCAAAAGTTTTTTTAGAGAATATTTCCATCTCTATCTTGCTTTCCTTAAGATGGAAAAAAGCAACATAAAATTGCCTGTCTGTGAGAGTTGATTAAATTGAACACTGCATATATATACATACATATATATATATATATATATATATATATGGAGATATACATTGGTAGGTATTCAACAACCACATTGCTTTTAACTTCTTTGCTAAGTAATGATAAGTCAGAACCAAACTGTGGTGTTATGTGTGATATTTTATGTGTGGAATACCTTCATCTACTCTGAATACCATCATCAACTCTGAAATGTAGGCTGTTGTAAACATGTATTGATAGCAAGTGTATTATTGAATCTCGGGGTATCAATAAGGGAGATAACAGGCTGTCCCCTGAGATCTCAAAACACACACCTTTTACAAATAAACTTGTTATTAACACCACCACTGTGTTATCAGAGTCTTTCATCAGACCAAACTGTGTGTTGAAGTCACTTTCTGCATATCAGATCTGTACTTTTATTATTATCATCACCAGGAAGTTGAATTTCGTTAATTGCTCCAGTTATAGCTTATAGACACTTACTCTAAATTTGCAATATTATTGAACCTGCCCTAAAAGGGAGACAAACAAATGTTATTATTAATGATTGGCTGAKACAGATGAAAGAAGCAMCATTTCAGTGCTTCTGCATTCCTAGTTAAACGGTGCTGGATGTYCAAGCCAATCCTCAAACATTGCAGGAGTGGCTTCCAGCTGAGCCCAGCTCAGCATGCACTTAGCACCTGCTGCTCCCTCCTGGCAGTGCCACTGTGTCACCTGCAGCAGGGCTGGGCACAGCTGTGCCACACTGGGGGCAGCCTCCCACTGGGCACTGTCCCCTGGCTGTGCCAATGACAGMGTGAAAAATGCATATTTTATGATTGGCTTTTCACAAATATTAAAATGAATATTGTATGTGTTGTGTTAGAAAGTTATGCTGTGTTAATTTTCTTAAGTAGTGTGTTAAATATAGTTTTAGGTTTTAACAAAATGTTAAAATAGAAACTATGCTATGTAAGATACTTTTTTAAAGAAAGGACTAGCACTGAGATAGCAGCCACAGGACACSTCAATCTTTCAGAGAAAMAGAATTTATTGCCCCATTATCAGGAGAAATGAACTTCTTCCTGCCTCCTCAGCCCTGAAGACACCATTAGATTAAGAGGAGGAAGTTGACACTGACGAGAAAGAATCCTGTGTTTGAATGGAATTTATGCATCATGMATGAGGTGTAGGAATATGCAACAGGCTGTTGCTTTTAAGGGTTAATCCTCTGTTAACGTGGGTCCTTTTTCAGGCTTGTGCTGCCCAGAAAAAGGTACCCAGACGTCTGTAACTCTTTGTTTCTATTGTCTCATATTGTCCTAATRCAAATTGTCCAAATTATTGTTACTCTAATTATATTGCTATTTTTATAACTATTTTATTATCATTAAACTTTTTAAAATTTCAAAAACAAGTGATTGGCATTTTTCACAACAGCKACCCAAACGGAGCAGTGCCTGTGCCACCATGAAATCCACTGCCCTGCTTACCCTGGCTGGCTTTGTGGCTCAGGTGTGTGCAGAATAAGCATGGCTTGTGGGCCTGGGGCTGTTCTAATTACAGTTCTAATTACAGTTACTCTGCTAATACTGTCCTGAGTCTGGGCTCTGTGTCCCCATGTTGTTCCTTTCAGAAAGCACCGCTGGGTTTTGGGCTCTGGCACAGCCTGGGAGCAGTTGTTTTGTTATCAGAGCCTGGCAGGCTGTGCTGGTGTACAACAGAAATGTGTAAGGACAATGTATAGGATGTTTGTCTCTACAAAGCCTCAGAATTCTTTTATTGTCCAGGCCTGGCTCATCTCTTCGGGTCCTTCAGCAGAACTGATTGAAGTTCAGTGAGTGCTCCACAGCTGAGTGACAGCAAAACCTGCTGTCCTGCCCTCCTCATCCCCTTAAACAGCTAGGGCACTCTGGGGAACAAAAGAGAAAAAAAAATAAAACAACAAAAACACCACCAAACAAGTAGAAAAAGAGTGAGGGTCAAGTAGACAGAGAGAGAAATGAAGATAAGAGTGCTTTATGAGAGAGTGAGCACAGGGAGTGGCAGTGCCCAGCACCCAAAGCTGCCAGACTGATGGAACCTCAATGGGAAGGAGCTTGGAGCAGGGCAGGAAGAGAAATAGAGACCCAAAGTCAAAGAGCAAAGTGCAACTGGATAACTTAACCCAGAGCCCAGGCTAGCACCGAGGATGGGTTCAGCTGCAGGAATAATTCTCCCCTGTGACCTTTTGCATCTGGCTGATTTCACAGACTCCTGGCTTAGCCCATACCTGTGGTTTGGAGAGAGCCCAAGCCCAGCACTGGAGCTGGAGTGGGACTGCAGAAGGATGTTGAGGGACAGTGGTTTGCATAAAGACTTCTCCTCTGAGACTGTTTTCATCCTTTTCTGACTTCCTGCTGTTGGCTTCTTCACTGGAAGGCAGCTGTGGGAATTATCTGACAAAGACAGATCATCTAGTGCTAAAAATAAATGAGATAAAGGAATTGAAAATGCCAATATGAAACCAAGCCCATCCCCAAAGAAGATGCTTTATTATATTCCTTTATCTGTGCAGTGGTGGCAGGGATACTTTCCTGCAGAGGTAGAAACAGGTAAATCCAAGCAGATTCTTTTTTCTGCTCACCTGATTATATAGAATACATATCCAATTGAATATATAGAGGGACTAGGAGACTTGTGAAACAGTTGATTTTTTTAATGTTCATTTAAACTGGAGGGCAGACAGCAGTGAGAAAGGACAGTGGAGCAATTGTCTTCCTAGAGGAACAATTTTCAAAATTTGTAAATGGTGTGGGAACAAATGTTGCATTAAACTTTCTTCAGCCTTTGTTGCAGATCCCATGAGCATTAGCTAAARATTCACAGGGGAGGGTGAGAACCTGGTAATACAAAACCCATTTGCAAAGAATGAAACAGTAAAAGCAATAGGTGTTTAATATTCAGCATATTCACCACAACTGTTTTATCAGTGAATGTCTGTGGCACAGGGAAAGGACTGTGTGCAAATACTGAGCACGAGGGTACAATTGCTTCTTTCCCAGGGTGGGTTAGAATCCTGTGGGTGACTGACTCTCAGTTTTTTTGAACATCCTCTGGGAGGTAGCCAAGGAGAAGTTTCTTGTTGAAATGACAGAAATTCTTTGACATTAAATGTTTTCTTAGAACATATGTTGAGACGTCTCTACCATTTCGGTGATGAGCTTCCTTTCTGGCACCTTTTAATGTATGCTCATGGTAATCACAAGCAATATCTTGTCAACAGCCATCTACCATAAGTGATCCTAATCCACTTTGCAATCATTTTCAAAGCCTCTTCATTTTCGCTGAAAGGATTGTTTTGTTTCAAAGAATTCCTGCTAATGTGCAAAATTGCCCTTAGTTAAATGCATTGTAGGAGCTGAAAAGGGATACAAGTATAAACCTTCACAGCTGGAGCACAGAGCTCTGTGGCTGCAGCTCACACTTCTCATTTTTCACATGCAGCATATGCTGGGAGAGTGAGGAACAGATGCAGCTCCTTTAATGGGACAAATCTCACATTTTATTCTCATGACTCCACYTTTGGGGATGCACTGCCTCTTTCCTTTGCTCTCTATGGCTTTGGATACACGAGAATAGCTGTGGCAGAATACTGCCARGGCTGGGACTGAGCTTTGTTATAAATAAGAAGCTTGACTAGGCCAATATTCAAGCAGCAATCAATTTATTATTTAATATGGTAAAATATGAGCAGTACAGCACTGGGTACAGTGGGGGAAGTTTTCCCTCCAACTGCACACCCATAGTTGAGGATTACAGGTATTTATAGGGGTATTCATAAGCTTTGTCAGCAGTTTCTATTCCCAATTTTTACGTCACAATTCTACACACTATTGTGATTTAGTTTTTCTCAGGATGTATCCCAAAAGGAGTATCAGTATCCCCAGATGGTGGTGGTCCAGTTTCCAAAAGAAGAAAGYCGAATCCCATCTGGTGGAGTCCAGCTCCCCAGATGTGGTGGGTCCACCTTTTAATTGCAGAGACTATAAATCTAATAACAGTGGTGTCCAGCTTCCCTTGGTTGAAACCATAAACCCTTGAGGTGATGTTCATCTTCCTTTCTCAAGCTGTTTTTCTCTGCTTTATTAAGGTGTGAGATAAGCATATTTCCTTTATATATATTCCAAAGCTATAGTTTCAAGGATACAAGGAATATTCTAAAATTACACTTCAAAAGGTTATTATTGCAGGGCTCTTTAAGGCTTAGCTAGAAGCAAAGAGCAGCATCCTTAACACTTTAATTCCAATGCTCCTAAATCAACTAAGGTTAATTGCAAACAAAAGATAGGTTCAAAGGCCTTCTTCCATGCTTTACTTTCCTCAGTTATTATCAGAATTTGCAACTGTCCCACTGTCAGTCTCCACACATATSGCAATCACAAATACACACATTGCCTGTATGTACCTGACACGAAACCCAGCTTTGTATTGCACAGTTTGGAAATGCAGGTTACACAGCCTTGCTGTGAGCAGCTCATTAAAGCAGGCAGGATGTGCAGTACAGGAGGCAGCAGAAATGCAGCCTGGAGTCTGTGCTGGGCTCAGAGGGAGGGCTTGGCACCTGGAGGTGCTCCCTGTCATCATCCACCAGGGCTGGGGGCCATGGCTTCACCTGCTGCTCTGAGCCCTGCCAAACCCTCTCTGGCACCAGCAGAAGGACTTTTCTCTGCTTCTTCCTCCTCTGTCTCTGGCTGCCTTGCTGGGGGAAGATAAAGGCAGCCCTGTCACACTCTGTGCAGAATTTTACCAGTCTGGAGCTGAAATAAGAAGCTCTGCTGGATGTGACCTGCTATTTTCAACATTTTGCATATGAAATAGTCTCCAAATATTCTGGCCTGTGCCCACTTTCACTGAAATGATGTGCCTCCTTTGCTTTGTTCATCTGGAYTGCTGGAGATAAAGCAGATTTATTTTTTTAACATTGCTGCCCTTCTTCCAGCATCCTAGACACCCCACAGCATTTCCACTGGTGCACAGACAGAATATCATCTTTTCTAACCCTATTTGAGATGTAGGGGAGCCAGGCAAATCCATATTTTAAATTCACACTAATTGGGATTAACAGAAAAATAAATATTTWCACAATATGCATAGGGCAAATTCAGTGTCCCCTTAGTGTGGGGTTGTGGGCTGATTTTACTGCTGCTTCCAGAGATTCTTTTTAATAATAGCTGACAATTGGATCTGATCCCAGCTTCCCCCTCCTAAATCAAGATCTGTACTTTCATATGGGGAAAGGGTAATGGATATGGATATGTTTACTAAAGCCACACATGAGTGATGCTAAGTCCTCAGGAATTTGACAAAAACAAATAWTTAGAATATTTTTATGGCTAGCTATTGGTCTAAACAATCACATTTTTCAGGAGTATTTTGGGTTTAGGTTTTGTTTTGTTTTTGTTCTTGATTAGGAGCTGGTAACAGTGGAATGCTTGAATACAAAAATATTTTCTTGGCAGAAGTCCAAGCACACAMCTCTAAAAAGTTATATTTTCTCTCTCTCATTTTGTCTTTGCCTTCCCTGTTATTGATGCACATAATAAAACACTTGGAAAAAAGACAAATCCACCCAAAAGGTCAAAATCAATGATCCTTTTACAGATGGCACCTTTGGGAATCCTGGGTACTTTACCATCAGCTTGTGTTTGAGACTGTTACTTGAATACTTGTTTTTTGATGACAAAAATCAATGACTTCTTTAAAGAAGGCACCCTTGGGGCTAGAGGGATGCAGACTTTGAAATGTTTACTAGTCTGTGCCTGTCTCTGAAAGACTAATAAACATATTTATAAGTTTATGAGCTCTTATTTAATTTTATGGATTGGAGATGGSGTATGGTTTTGACAAGAATATTTAAGCTAATGCGCCCCAATGAGACACATTCTGTATCACTCTGCAAATTTACATACAASTTCTGATCCAAAACCAATTGAAATCTACAGATACATTTACATGGGCTTTAAATGTATCCTTGTGAATAAGCCACTGAAGTTATTGGAATTATGTTGTTAATCAATTTGATCCAACAGCCAAARACTAAATCAATTWTCAAAATAAAAAMACAGAAAARCCACTTATATAAATATAAGGAATCTACTTCTCTCAGCAAAAATTATTTCCTTTAATTTTTTTGTATACAAATATTTCTTTATTGTTACTCTGAGCTGCAGAAAGTTTTTTTTTTCTTAAAAAGAGATACATTTTTTACCTTATTTCTTTGCTGCTAATTTAGCATTGCATTTATTTCTGGCACTATAATTTACTTTGACACCAGGGCAGATATTCCTTGATTTTCCTGAATGAGCAGGGCCATAACAGCCTCTTGTGAATTAACAGAACACTTGATCTGGGTACCCTGTGATGTGGAGTTGAGGCTTTGGTGCTGGAGTCTGGACAATCAGTTTTCTCACCAGCTGTGCAGCTGCAGACTTGCCAGGATTTTTTGCCTTTTTTCTTTTTCTTCCCCAATCAAAGATTTAGAGTTGTTTTAGTCTTGTCTTTTGCAAGACGGTTTCCAGGGAATGAGCCACAGAAATTACTTTGGAAATAGACTGGCAGTGGATATAGCCTTGCAGTAATTAGAAAAACTAATTTATATTCCTTTTCCTTTGACTCTGGATCTAATCAGTAAATACAGTGATATAAAATGTCAACCCTAACCAAACAAGTGCATTGAAAGCATAATAGTAGATAATGGTATTTATTAATTKAAACATGGGAACACGCATGACATTAAAAGGCTTCTTCTATTAGACATTCCTGCCCATCATTTACAGATCCTAATTTAAATTTACTTAAATTTTGCTCTTGAGCGCTGTGGGAAGAACTGCTGGATAATCTCTRCTCGTGCAGGGATGGATGAAGCTGGGAATTCTGTCATGGTGCAAGCCCAGCCCAGCACCAGCACCCACAGCCACCACCTGTGACCGTGTTCCCAGGGGTCTCAGGCTGAGGGAAGAGATGAGGATCTGACTCCATGRTTCAGAAGGCTGATTTATTATTTTATGATATATATTACATTAAAACTATACTGAAAGAATAGAAGAAAGGATTTCTTCAGAAGGCTAGTTAAGAATGGAATAGGAAGGAATGATAACAAAAGTTCGTGGCTCGGCTCTCTGTCTCTGGACTGTGATTGGCCATTAATTAGAAACAACCAACATAGGCCAATCACAGATGCACCTGTTGCATTCCACAGCAGCAGATAARCATTGTTTACATTTTGTTCCTGAGGCCTCTCAGCTTCTCAGGAGGAAAAATCCTAAGGAAAGGGTATTTCATAAAAGATGTCTGCGACAACCACCCTCACACACAGTCCTGGTGCACAGGGACAATCAGACCCATGGGATGAGATCACAATTTAATAAATGACATAAAGGGAAATATGATTATAATAATGCTAAAAGGCATTAGCAGAGGGAGAGGAGTAAAACCCAACTGAGAACAAGTGACACACAATGGAATTGCTCACACCCATTGTGCCTCCAATCTCCCCAGTTTACACTGGCCATGCTGTTCTGTGCTCTGCCGTGTCCCTGTGGCCAGGCTGGGTCAGCTGTGCTGGCTGAGCTCCCTCCTGGAGCCTGAGCCCCTCCTCACTGACAGACAGGGAAACTGAGGCACCCTTGACCTAAAACATTCACCTGTCAGCCACGGTACCCTCATGCTAAACCCAAACCACAGCACTGGGAGAAAAACCAACCCTATTCCAGCTGAAGGAATGGCTGATGGCTCTGCAAAGCTCAGCTGCAGGAGAGCTGGTGGGTGCATGGATTCTGCTTATAGTAATGTGCTCCTGTTGACAGAGTGACAAAACTATCCTTTGTCTCTTTAAAAGGAAATAAGTCCAGAAGTTRCTCTCTTCAATTAGGTGAAAAGACACCTCAAAGGACCTGAGAGACTTCACCTCAAACTTAAGGATAGCCAATGGGACAGAAGGCAAAAAGTCCCACCTGGACAATTTACTAGAAAAAGAAGAGAAGAAACAAATCACTTTTGTGAGGTGTTTTACCAGGAGCAGGAACCTCTTGCACTTGGCTCGGTTTTTCTCTGTAAAGAGTTTTGTTATTTTGCCTTTAATTAAAACTTTTTGTTTCCAACACTACCASAGAAGCCATCCTGCTGGTTTTATGCCTTCTGAGGTAGCTGGGCTATCTTGGGTGAGAAATAGACCTCCAAGCTTATGAGAGCTGGCTGGAGGAGAGCCCTATTTCACTGCTGCCTCTCTGCAGAGCTGTGCAGCACAGAGCAGGGCAGACACAGCGTCCCAGCCCCCTCTGCTGAGAGCCTTTTGTGCACCCATGCAGGGCAAGGGCTGCTCTAGRGCTGTCTCTCACCCTGCACTGACCCACAGCAGGATGACTTTTAGTGAACAAGCTCTTCCTTCAGTCCCTGAGCTAAATGGAATTTGTGCTTTCCTGATGAATGTCACACTGCCATCATTCACAACTGTACCAGGTGCCACTGACCTTTCATTGTCTGCTGTCCTTTACAAGTTCCTCAGTCTCATTTTCCTTCATTTTCCCAGATATGCATTGAAAATGGTAAAGCCTTCTCCTCCCAAATTTTGGCAATTTAAGGGATTTTTTTTTTCATTGTCAGACTGTCACTGTTTGGGGATCATTGTATGTAATTGTGGTGAGACTGATCAGAGAAGGGGTGAAAAAACCACTGCCAGCAGAACTGGGCAGCTTCAGCTGCCTGCAGGGTGGGACAAGCTGAAGTTGTGCTGACCCTTGTTTAGGGATCTGATGCTGGGCAGTCAGGAGGAGGCTGCTGGGCTCAGAGGAATTTCAGATTCCTGGTGCTCAGCTGTGATGAGAGCAGGCWGTTCTCAGTGCACAGAAATGGAACCAGGAGCTCAGAACTAGCACAGAGAGGTGGCTTCCCACCTGATGGACAATTACAGGTCACTGCCTTGTCTTTGCCCTTGGGAGTTTTCAGGAGCTGAGTGAATAAAAGCCAGAGCAAACTGGGATCTCAGCTGGCCTGCCTGAAGCTGGGCTGCAAACCTAAGGGGGAGAAGAGCCCTTCTGTCCCAGGTGRTCCTGTGGCTCCTAGGGATCCCCACACTGCACCATAAATCTGCATTGTTGTGCTTTATGAAGGCAGCATCCCAGTATGAGTTCCCTTTAGTTCCTTCCTGCCATCTTCCATGACCAGACTTTGTTTTGTTCTGCCACAGTTCTATAACTTTGTCAAACCCATGTGTTTGAGCTGGCATTTGAGAAGGGTTTATTAATTGTATTAATTACACAGCTTTGGATATAAAATGCCCCCTGTCCTTTGGCAGATGGGGTGGGTCTTAACTTCAGGAATTTTATAATTGAGGTAGTGTTATTTGGGGTTTTTTTACAAATTTACTACACCAAAGGAAAATACTGCTACTGKTACAGTTGGTATTCTGATGCTATTTCACTTTAAGGGGAACAATTGGTTGAACTTATTTAATGTTGGCAAGAGAGTCATGAATCCCAATAAGGCCATGAATACATTTATTATTAATTTTTTCTCATTCATTTTTAATTTTCTGTCAGACAGAATCAAAGGCTGAATTGGTGACTTCAGTGTTTTTTACCTTGCTCTATTGGCTTCAGAAGTCCTTTAATAAGGCAATTATTTATTCTGGACATCACTGGGAAATCAAAGGTGAAGAAATCGGGGATATCTAAACCCTGTAGTGCATTAATTCAAACAGAACTCACATTGTTGGATAGAGTTCATGCCTCTGGTTCTTTAATGTTGCCTGGTTTGGTACCTGTTTCATTTTAAATTTAGCTGGAATGTGCAGAATGGAGAATGAAGGAAAACCACAAAAGGATTTAGCTTATAGAAGCAAGAATTACTGGAATCAGCAGGGGTTCATCTCTGGATTGAGGGAAGGCTGGCTCATTGTAGTGAGAGGAAGCAAGCAGAGGATCTTTGGGAAGGGTTTAACGTGTGCCCACAAGGCTTTCATTAGGAGTTGTGGTTTAGAGTGGCTCTCTGTGCCTGTTATCTCCTGAAAACAAGGAGTTGATCTGGCTTCATCACAGCTCCCCCTCTAAGGCACAGTGCTTCCCTGGGATCACAGGAAAGCCTGCCTGCCTTTGGCAGCTCTGGTGCTCCAGGGGAGTGTGCGGCTTTATCTGCCCCTGGTGCTCACTGCATTCCTGGGATGGACAGCCAGGCTCTGGGAAGGAGCTGGACCTGCCTGCCAGAGGAGCTGTCTGTGGCAAGGGAAGCCGGGCTGAGCTGTCCCTGGACACCCTAGCTCCAACTGGAACGGACACCAGCCCAGGACAGGGATCGAAACTCCTCCTCAGCTCCTCCTGGAAACAGGCCCAGAACAGGGGTGAGCTCCTCCTCAGCTCCACCTGGACAGACCAGCGATAGGGGTGAACTCCTCCTCAGCTCCACCTGGACAGCCGAGGATAGGGTGAGCTCCTCCTCAGCTCCTCTGACACACCAGGACAGGGGTGAACTCCTCTCAGCTCCTCCTGGACAGGCCGCAGCCAGGAAGGGGTGAACTTCCTCTCAGCTCTCTGGACAGACACAGGCCAGGACAGGGTGAACTCCTCCTCAGCCCCACCTGGACAGACCAGGCCAAGGACAGGGGTGACTCCTTCAGCTCCTCCTGACAGACACAGGCCCAGGACAGGGGTGAACTCCTCCTCAGCTCCACCTGGACAAGCAGGCCCAGGACAGAGGTGAAGCTCCTCCTCAGCTCTCCTGGACAGACACAGGCCAGGACAGGGGTTGGTCCTCCTCAGCTGCCACCTGGACAGACAGGACAGGGGTGAGACTCCTCCTCAGCCCCCTGTACAGACACAGCCCTGGATCAGGGGTGGCCTCCTCTCCTCTGACAGCAAGCATGAATCGTCACCTCGACAGACCCAGGACAGGGTGTTCTCAGCATGATCAGGGCTCCACAGGATAACTCCTCCTGACAGACAGGACAGGGTGGCTCCTCCCAACCCCAAAGGGGCTCCCACGCTCAGCCAAACCCGGACAGAGCTCCAGGATAGGGTGAACTCCTCCTTCAGCTCCCCTGACACACCCAGACAGGGGTGAACTCCTCCTACAGCTCCTCCTGGACAGGCCCAGACAGGGGTGAACTCTCCTAGCTCCCTGACAGACCCAGGCCAAGGACAGGGGTGAACTCGCCTCAGCTCCACTGGACAGCCAAAGGTACTCCTACTCTCCGGACAGCCAGGCCACAGGGTGAGCTCCTCCTCAGCTCCTCCTGGACAGGTACCCAGGACAGGGGTGAACTTCCTCCTCAGCTCCACCTGTACAGACAGTACGCCATGGACAGGGTAGGACTCTCCTCAGCTCTCCCTGACGAGACCCAACAGGACAAGGTATCCCTCCTCAGCCCTCCAGGACAGACAGCCGGACAGGGATGAACCTTCCTCAGCTCCCTGGACCAGCCCAGGACAGGGGTGAAGCTCCTCCTCAGCCCAAGTGTATCACCAGCTGGGTCTGTGTAAATCACAAACGGACAGGACTGGTGGAAACTGCCTTGAGCTGTTAGCATCAGTCTCAATCCATGGTCAATGACAATGGGAGATGCAGCAGCTCACATCCAAGCAGCAGACAAGAACTTCATGTTACAACTCATTTATAAGTTTTTGCCAATCACACAAAGCAAAAGCACATTGACAGTAGTTCCATCCAACCACTATGAGCACACATCCCTTTAGTTAAACAATGCTTGCTTATTTCAAATACAATACCTGCTTGTAAGCCTTAAAACACAATGCACAGAGCTCCATTATTAAGCTTAAAACTTCCCAATATCTCACTAGATAAACTTTTCTGCACCTTAGGGAGTCATTCCAAACAAGTGTTAATACACAGACCATTGTTCTATTTGTCCTTGCTTTTCTACATTTTAKATAATTTTTCTGCTGACCAATCTCATGGCTACTGCTTAGCTCRAATCACAGTTCTGCTGTCTCTGAGGCCCTGCCTTTTGCAGCTTTCCCAAAKCCCTCTGAATTTATGGATTCCCGCACACATTTTGGGTTTTGTGCATTATTGATGGTATTCCCCCCCTGAGCAGGAGGCAGTGTTTATTCCTTTTTTTGGAATAAAGATAAAATCCATCTGTTATTCACTCTGCTTTGCTATCAAGARGTTACTGCAGTCTCTTGCTGTTTTGTTTTTGCTCATTCCTCAGAATTTCGGCCTTCTGTGAAGTTGATGGAAGAAGAACTGAAAAGGGAGACAACATATTGAACCTGACATTTAAAGGTTCAAACCTTCAGTGCACTGAGCACATATTCTAAAGAAAACAGGCATGGAATTTGCTTGTCTTGTACCCTGAATTCCTCCTTGACACTAAGCTGCCTTACTGCAGCATGATGTAGATAAATGTGATTTAATATTGCACCCAGAGCAGGTAGCACTCTGCTCCAGAGCTCTGTGTTGAGCAGAGCAACAAGAGGCTATTTGGAAACATTTAGCCATGTGCTCCTGAGGAAAAAAAAGGCTCTGTTCCTCTSTGCCTAATCATCCTGCTGATCACAATGCTATCTTAAGGAAAAAGGAACATTGTACAAGTTGCCATAAAGTTTTATGAGCCAATTATTACAGATATAATTGTCCAAGGTTATGGAGGTCTATAGATGTCTTATTTTCCATAGGCTGGTGCCCTTTTATGCTCCTCTTTTATAGTTAATGCAATGCCTCATTTAATAATTTAAAAATAATTTATTGGAGTTAAATTGCTTTTTTAGAAGGCATAATCTTATCATTCTCATTTTTATAAGAAACTCATTTTAATTTGTTTGCTGTGCCATTCTCAGATGAATTTAGGAATTTAATGGAGTGAAAATTGAAGGCTGATGGCATCAATGAAATTATTAATTTGGTAACCGAAAGATTTATTTGGTTGATTTAGATGGAATTTTCAATACCCAATTATCTTTGGACTCTATTAAAGAGTGAAGCCCAGCCAAATAACAGTTCTCACTCAAAGTTCCCCGGGATGAATTGAAAAGGACATCTTCATTATTGCTATTGATGTTAATGTGGAAATCACTTACTGTTAATAATCCTGAAGGACAGATAAAGGCTTATTTTTACCCTCAAGAAGCTAGGTTCCAAACCCTAAAAATGTTATCTTAGTGAATGAATATTACCTGCAGATAGCAGACTTAGCCATGCAGAATATTTTAACAGTTTACTTTTATCTCTACCAAGTCCCATTAGAATAATTTAGCAGAAGGAAAATATCTTTGTCATGCAAATAAGTTTGATATTTTTAATAAGGGTGGAAATGTAACTATATAAAGAGTCTATCTGCAAACCTAGATTTGAGCATACAAAAGAAATATTTATTTTCTATTACATTCCATCAGCTTTTGCTATTAGGATTTTGAAGAACCCTTCCACAAAAACCACCCTTTTGCYGTTGGTATTTTTAAAATCATTATTTTCCTAATGCCCTTTGCCAATATAAACATTTCTATATTCCACATGGGTTGTTTCCTGAAGAGAAGCAAACACCAACATGACAGCACACCCCAGTGAAAGGGTCACAGGCTTTTTTTGTTGTTTGAAACTGTCCTGACAGAGCTGTAATCTAGAGAAGAACATTTTTCTCTAGTTCTACAGTTGATAAATGTAAATGCAGGAGAAGAAACTGCAAATGAAGCATTAATTGCCTTAAAGTTGGTGTCAGAAGTTAAAGAGAATCTTAGGGATTTTAGAAGTCAAAAAATAACATGTTCCCACCCAGACTAAGAATACACAMCAAGGATCTAATTGTACAGCAGCTCGAGATAGTCAAATACTGACACCAAAACCCAGCCTGGACTGAAGTTGCCAATTCATGGASAGATTGCATGGTTGTGGCACCTGGAATATTCAAGCTGGATGTTAAATCATTCSTTGGCAGCATAAGAAAGAAAAATTTCTTTTCTCTCAGTTTTTTTTTTACATGGGAAGGAAAAAAAGAGAGAGAAAGAAAGGAAGAGAGAGTGGGAGAAAGGAGGAAGAGAGGAAGAGAGGAAGAGGGAAAGGGAAGGAAAGCGGAGGAAGGAGAAGAAGGAAAGTGAAGGGAAAGGGAAGGGAAAGGAAAAGGAAGGAAGGGGAAAGGAAGGAAGGAAGGAAGGAAAGGGAAGGAAGGAAGGGGAAGGAAGGAAGGGAAGGAAAGGCAAGGGAAGAGGAAGAGGAAGAAGGAAGAGGAAGAAGAAGGGAAGGAAGGGCAGGAAGGAAGGAAGGAAGGAAGGGAAGGGATAGGAACGGAAGGGAAGAAGGCAAGGAAGGAAAGGGAAGGGAAGGCAAGGAAGGGAAGGGAAGGGAAGGAAAGGAAAGAAGGCAAGGAAGGAGGGAAGGAAGAAAGGAAAGGAAAGGAAAGGAAAGAAAGGAAAGGAAAAGAAAAGGAAAGGAAAGGAAAAAAAGAAAGGAAAGGAAAGGAAAGGAAAGAAAAGGAAAGGAGAAAGGAAAGGAAAAGTTTCATACAAACGTTGCTTCTCAAAGTGCCAGAGTTTATATGGAAAGTTCCACTTGTTATCCTCACAGCATAAGCTCTCCCAGTCAGGTAATGTCAGGTACACACCTTGGTTCTGAATATTCAGATTTGGGGTTGAAATGAGGAAGGGACAGATTTAATASCTTAAACTAGGCTTGGAAATAGTTAAATATCTCTTGCAGGAGGACARAAATATTTAAAAGACACAGCCAGTGAATCAGGGTCTCTGCACTGGGCTGCTGCAGGTGTGGGGGTGTTGGGATGTGGCAAACCAGCAGTGAGCAAAGCAGTGCATGGGTTACACACAGAGCCAGGCCAGAGCCTTCCATCCCAGCCAGCATCTATTTCTTACTGTCACCAGCCAAAAAGGTTATCCCAAAATTCTGCTTCTCCCTCCAGAGCTCCTATTGCCCCAAACATCTTCATTCAGTCAGGACCTATCCCTGCTGTGCTCCAGGTTTGTTTTCCCTCCTGGGTGGGTGCACAGCCCATCCCACTCCCCACTCCCCACTGCAGACTTTGCTTGCCCCTCACCCCCAGACAGGGAATTCTCCAGAWGTCCCCAGTGCACACTGAGATTATGCCCACGGTGGCATTCACCCCCCTGTGTCCACAGCATTGGCAATGCCAACCAGGCTGGGTGAAATAAAGATGTTTTAAAGTGGCCTAGGAGAGAGGAATTATACACACACATGTTTAATTAAGCTTTCAGCATTTGGCTGCTGGATCCCAGCTCAGGGAAGCCCTTGGAATGAAAGCTGCATGTTTTGTTGCAGCTCTCAGCTCTTTCTGAATGCAGAGGTTTGATCTTAAGCCCTGCTGTAGCCCCCTCTCCCTGCCTGTGCTATATATAATTTGTGCAGCTGGGTACAGGTGAGATCCTCTGGTCAGGAGGCAGTCAGAGCACAACTGGCATGAGGAGTGAAGCACTTTTTGTGCTGGCAGACAATATCTCTCAGATCAAAGAGGGCACTATTTCCAGAGTGAGGAGAAGAATAGGTGCTGCCTGCAGCATACCTGACCTCTGCACAGGAGCTTGCAGCTCCTTGGAGTTCCACTGCCAAGTATCACAGGGAAAAACATGCACAGGACTTGAGGAGTGAAATAAAAGGAAAAAAAATATCGACAGCATGGTCACATGACAGTTGTGAATGGAATTCACAGAATATCCTCCTCCTAAATATCATGTGAAATTTTGGTGGYTTCTCTAACTCTTGTAAGATTGTTAAAGCTGTTCAAGAATGAGTAGAAGGGGTACAATTCCRCTTCTTTTCTCCTTCTTCTCACCCTTATTAATTTAAATCAATTTACAGAACCTTTTACACCACAGTTGAAAAYCTGCCTCCATTCTGTCATCAACAAAACATAATTTGCAATTATTTTTACTACTTTATACTCTGTAKAAGGGAGAAAAATGCCTAGAACTGTATCCCAAACCAAGAATCAAGCTCAATTCATTTAATTATCAACAACTGAAAGTGATTCTTGCTTCTCAAAGAGCTCTGATATAGGCATAATTAGCTCATTTAACCTCAAAGAAATAATTAGCCAACAAGAGAGGACAAGAAAAAGAAGTTAAAATGCCACAGCAGTATATTTTCCCTGTATTCTAACTAAGCTGTCACCACGTGGAAAGGAGGGCTGGGTGATACTGACATGCTGAGGTTTTTTGTAAAATAAGGGATTAAGGCACAAACAGGAGTAGAAAAGCTCCTCAGTTCCACCTGAAGGGCAACACATTCATTCAGACATTTTCCAGTTCTGAGAGAARTTTCCCTGTGTTTTGGGGCTGATTCACATTTGTAAATCTGACCCCCCATTAGCTGCACAGACCATGTAAAAACTGCATCCCACTGCAAGAGATAAACAGAAATCCAAAAGCTGTAAAATCCATTGTCTAACKTATATTTGATAATTCTAGCAGAACCAATGGAAAACACCTCACTGGAATGAGTTCCCACCAGCTCAGGCATCTTGATGCAAATAGGAGATAATTTGTTTATCTGGAATCTGTCCCAGCATGGCTCTGTGTCACTGCAGTGTCACTCACAGAGGGCTCTTGAGGAGTTCTTCCTTCTCCCACCTTTCCTCTCCCTCTTCAGAGTCCTGGCTGCTGTGATGCTGCTCCTGTCAGATGTCAAAGATCCTTTCTGAGATTTAGAAACCCCTTCCAGCTGCAATGCAGGGAGCATTTTGACTAACAGCAGAAGTAGCTTGACCCTTAAATCTCTTAAAATTTCATCAGAACAGCTACTAATTAATTACACTTGACTTAAAACTTTACAGTAATTAATCTGATCAACTAGGAGAACTTCTGAATCCCTCCAGTCTTTCCAGTAATTATATATTCCTAAAATAATGTTTTACAAGCACACAACAGAAAAGTATGGCTAACAGAGTACAAAATACACAAAAAATTAGGTGCAAAACTTGTGCAGATGTTATCATTAAAAATACATGGTATCAAAGCAAAAACTTTTCTTGTGTCTATGGAAATGAAGTCAGTGGTTGGTTATTTTTGGCTGTAATGAGCATTCTAAAAGATTTTACTGTTGATTCTTGATGAGCTGTCTGCAATACCAGGTTTAGAGGGCTTTCAGAGTGGGCTTTGGGTGTTGAGCTTATTCCTGGCAGAGCTGGGAGATCACAAGGTACTGACATGGGGTTTACCTGAGGAACACTAAAAGAGCTGAAGCCTCAGCAGCAAGTTCAGACAAGTAAGATGCTTTGTAGTCATGGTACAAACAAGTTAATAATTAAAGTGCTGACAAAACCTTAGCTGCAGTATCATGAACTTGGCTGTTGTAAAAACACCAGGATTAAGTGGAGGTGTGTGGGTAATAAAATCTTCAAAGAGACAAATTGTCTATAAATGTATAATTATGGCTTTCTCAAGGATTTTAATCTGTGTTTCTATTTTACTCAAGTATTTAAAAGGACCATTGGCAGAATATTGTCGAAGTTTCAGCTACAAAATCTTTCAAACAGCCTGAGGCTTTTTGTGTAGCACATACTAGTTTCACTATTCAGTGTGAATATAATTTTTACATGATGCAAACAATGTCAAAAATCAAAATATTGAAGAGAGAGGGAAAAGAGTCTTGAACAGAGCTGCCATCCTGTGGAGGTGGTACAAGCCCCCTGGTACCTATGGGAGTTGGCTCACTCTGAAGTGTTGGTTCTCTGCATTTCTACACAGGACAGGTGAAAAGGCAAAGTGTAGGAAGGAGCTTGGTTGATTTTTTTCAAAGCTAAACCCATTAGCATTTGGCATCACCCTTGCAAAACATAATTGGTGTTGAGTGCACCTGTCTGCCCATGCATTCCCAAATGCAAATTGGCTGAGCTGTGCCATCCCCACCAGCAGCACAGGTGGGAAGGAAAGGTGGGAAGGAAAGCCTGCAAGTGTGGAATGGATGCTGAAAGCAGCTGCAAGGCTTCGTGGTGCAATTAAAGGGGACAGATAATGGATSTCACAGCAACTTTTGTTCCACTGTCTGTACAGCCAGGCTCACACGAGGCTGTGTGCCTGCTGGGGACCAGATTTTTCATGCTTTAAGAATTTGGCACACCAGGATTGTTGGTGAGTTTTAGAGAAGCACTCAAGTATTTTTAATGTCTAACACCATCCAGCTTTGAGTACCTAAATACCTTGGCAGTTTTGACCCTCAGCCAGCTCAAATAAAGGAACTTCTGTAGCTACCCTTGCCTTAAGGCATTTCTCTGTTTTGTTTTTTATTTAAGTTCTGACTGTCAGCTGTAYCATTTTCATTAACTAGGCAACAAATAGGCTGTTCTAACAAAAGAATGGGCAAATGCTGCTTCTGCTCGAGAGGAGCATGTATCTCACAAGTGGCCAAGTGCTGGTGCCTTTTTTGTTGCTGCTGGCTGCTCTTCAGGCCGTGCTTGAGAAATGGCAGGGTGTGAGCATCGTGTTTGTTCTGATCTTCTGCAGGGAAGAGGGGGAAGAGGGAAAGGGTGAAGGCAACAACAGGCTCAGTAAAGTGTCAGGAAAGGCATCTCTGATGAAACAACACGTGGCTCAAGGGAGTGTGCTGCAAAGTGGTGTTAACATTAGCATTTCAGTGCTTGTAAATTATACATTGAAACACAAGGCTCACCTACAGGAGATTTTCAAAGAGCCATAAGGCAGCAGAATATCCTCTGRGGTGCTTTATGTGATTGGCCAGAGAGAACACAGTGGTCAATGCCTATTTTTGTGCCATTATAACACTGTTAGACATGTGCATAGCTCACAAAATTGCTGCTGCTATGAATAAACAGATACCAGCAGTGGATGGGCTCAGAGTGATGGTTTTGGAAAGGAAGGTCTTTTTACCATTCTGTATACAGATAAGATGTGATGGAGGGTGCTGAGCTGTACCCCACACTGGTACTGTATAAATTATAGCAGCTTAAGAACAGGTGAATGAGTAAAATTCTGAACACAAAAACTGAGACGTGAATCAAGATTTGGAACCTTGCAGATACCTGTATGTGGCAGTTTTGGAAGTGAGAGAGTCAAAAGAAGAGTCCATTTAGTGGTGTCAGTATWAACAGCACAGAAAGTTGTCATGACAAATCCACAGCCATCTTACTAGTTCCAAAAATATATGGCTGCTTGCAATGGAATAGCTGGGTAGGAAAGAACATTCCTAAGATGTTGCATATTTCTAAACACAGCCTTGTCATGAATTAAGACTAAAGCCAAGCATTTGGTAACCTTGAATCAAATATTTATTACCACTTTACTGCCTCTATATCCCCTTTCCCAGTTGCTCAGAGGAATTACATCAGTACTACCACAGCTACTGAACTGATACTTACTGGGAGATTGTGTTTCTGGGAAAGGTATTTCAGCCCCACAAATCAGCATTTCAATTGCTGTAACTTACATGCTCCTTATATCAGGAAATCTTCAGGAGTGAGCCCTGGGAGGCAGAATATGAATGGCAGCACAAATAACAGTTATTGTCCCTCTTTGTCTTTCCTGCAATTTCAGTTCTGTATTGTTGGAAGAGGAGGAGAATCAGTGCACTGAGTTACCTTTGTCTCCTTGCAGTTTCTGTGGGTTTGGATACTGGTGTTCATCAGAGATAGGATATTGAAATTGGGTGGATCCATTATGGCAATTCCTCTGGTTCAGGATGCTGCAAGAACCATTTGGGGTTTTCCATGCCCCTTTTGCACATGGCTGGACAGATTGAGGGGCTGATGGCACAGGAACCTTCCAGGCTTTCTCCTCTCACACAGATATGAGCAAACCCCCCTGGAACTCAGTATGCCCACATAAAATCCATGTTGGCCACAGCCTTGAAGAGAGGASCCAGTGTTCCCTCCAAATCTGAACAATGCATTAAATAATGACCTTAAAAGATTTCTTCTTATTCCTATAATTTCAAGCATCAAAAGCATAACAATATTTTGGTCCTTTCTTTTGTTCTCTTCTTGTCTCAGAAGGTAATTTTTAGTTCAGGCAAGGCCAGAGACAAAGCAAAATAGATGAACTGAAACATATGAGTACCAGGATTTCCTTGGCGATGATAATCCTGTCACAGCTGTCAAAATTTACTTCTTTATCCATATGACATTTTAACAGGCTGAAACACCACGTTAGAATAAGCAGCTATAAYGGACTTGGTCCAAAATGACTATCAACTGCAGACTCTTCCAGGCAATATAAGGTTTACAAATTTCACAGAAATTGCTTTACCAATACTCCATTTGATTTTGATGCTCAAAAGCTTCACCATATCTCTTCTCTTTTATTATGGCYAAGGTAAAACATGCAGTTAAAAATTTGTTAATTTTGTTTCTGCAGGGATCCAGAGGAAAAGATAAATGTAAAATTATTATGCTAAAAAATAAACAGTACAGGGAATGTAACTCCTTAGGCTTGGTGAGTCCTTGTGGGTTTTATCAGTTTATTGCTGAGAGAGGAATCCAAACCAAATTATAATATTTGGTCCAGCTCCCCTTAGTTCAAAGGGAGATGAATTCTGGAATGTTCACATGTGTGGGTGACACTGCCAGTGCCTGTAAGGGCTCAGCCCTTGGCAAGGCAGCTTTGCAGTGCTGCACTGGTGCTGCCATAGTGCAGCAATATTGCACTCCTGGCCCTAAGTATGAACACTGAGAGCAGGGTAAAGCCTCTCTGTTAGTGCTACTGCAAGTGGAGATAAGAGAGACAGGTAAGGACAGAGGGAGTCACCTCCCCAGCCTCTGTATCACTTTGTAAAATACATTTTCCTTCCTGAAGTTTCTAGATATGCTAATTTAATAACCTAGATTGGATGGGACTTCCTAGGTAATTCCATTCCCTGCCAGCTTTGTGAAATTAATACTTGTATTCTCTGTTCTGCACAAAGGTGTGGATAACATTCAGGTGTGGATGTCCCCRGTGATCTGGTTTATACCTGAAGAGGGTTTTAAATATATAGCAACTGAGCAGCTTTCTGACAGGTACAGGGGAATCCAATTACTGTCTCTTCACCATCACTGCCCACTTTCCTTCTCGGCTGCCCTTTGAATGATGTGTTATTGCCTGTCTTCCCCAGCAAGGTCTTTATTCAGGATTTTTTTKAGAGCCTTATTAATGTGGGGATTAAATACAACACAAAGTTGTAACGTTATCACCAGAGGAACTTCTTCAGGCTGTGYATGGCTGTGCTGCCCTGGAGGTAAACAAAAAGTCCTGCTCATGTACTTGTCACTTCCAGCATGCTTTATCCAAAAAATTTCATTGGGGTCAGTGCCAAGCTACCAGAAGGACTTTATATATTTAGATATCTTTGTCATTTCCTCACATTAAACTCTGTTCACCTTAAAAAGACACCTCTCCACGCACGTCTCGAAACAAAACAATTCGTGAGTCTGTAGGTCAAACCACAGGTAAAAAATTAAATAAATGTATTMAACAACACTATAGAGGAGGCATTTAAACTGGATAGAGCAGATTTTCAACTGTTAATTCTGGCATCAGCCATGCAATTGCTTTATCCTGTAACTGTAAATAAGGCTCAGTTAAACTAAGCAGCGGCTCAGGTGAGCTCTGTCCCTGTGACTTTCAATGACAATTTAAATGTGGCAACATAGTTTTAAAACCTRCCACCAAATAAGAATATAGCTGCTAGAACACAGGGACAGAATACACCTCTATGTTTGTCTATCCCAGTCCTTCCACTTGTTCCTGGGCTGCTCAATACTAGAAACATGCAAGGCTGAAGAGTTTGAGGCTCCTGCTTTTGTCCCCTGTGGTCTCTGAAGCCAGGGAGGAGTGAGCCATGACAATGGTGCAGTGATTGAAGCAATTGCTATTCAGGTGTCCAAAACATCACAATAATCCTGCAGGGCTTTACTACAAATCTGTGGGTTTTTTCTTTAATGCCTTTTCTATATGATATTGTAATTATTTCCAAAGAGTTTTTCTCTCTGTTGTATCTTTTCSTCAAAGATGCAGGAGAGGTGCCAGGCAAGACTAATCTGTTATTAATATATTCCAGTGCYCACTTTAAAAAAATCCCCCTCTGTCTAGGTCATCTATCTCATTTTACTTGCCCAGGGCTAATGCAGGGCTGTGCTAATTATACCAGAGGATTCAGTCTTTAAAAGTGTCTGCTTGATGGTATATTTTCCAATATTGATTTTAAAATAATGCTGGCTCATGATGTTAATGTTCATTTGTACTCTACAGATCATTTATATATAGAATACATCATGAAAAAAAGTGGAAAAAATTGTTTGAAATTGAAAGATGACCAAACAAGATAAATTAGTGTTAGTATTAAAAATGAACTTCCTTTAAAGTATGTATAAAACACCATGTCCCAGTGAATCAAGTGAGCATTATTGTGTTCTTAGAATGCCTCCAGAACTTCAGCTCTTGTTCTGCAATAAGAAACAGGAGATGTTATAAGACATCTGTGTCTTGACAGAAAGTTTTGTCTCAGGAGAGAGAAATTGCAGCAGCAGTGGGAGGGAAGCAGGGGCAGTGCAGAGTTCCAGGGAAGCTCCTTGCCCACCTGAAAGCAGCAAATGCAGAGATTCTGGAAACCAACCCCAAATTGCTTGAGTGTGTGGCATCTAATAAAGTGCTCCTGACATTTCCTTCTTACTCTGATGGGAAAATGCATTTGTAACAGCCTCAGAAGCCTTTCATTTAGCATGTCAGTGTACATTTAGTTACGCTGACCAATATTCCTGAGCACCAGCAAAATGACTCTAAAATGCAGCAGGATTTCAGCCTGGGTTAGTGCTGCATGAACCAGGGCTGGATCTGGGGGCAGGTACAACCACAAAGTAACACAGGAATAAAACTCTCAGTCTGCCTATGGAAATCTCATTCCCTTCCATGATCTCTGTGTCTATGGGACTGATTGTGAAGCTGAAAGCTTGCTCATTGTCTGCAGGAGAATTAGTGCTCCAGTTAATCATCTTTATGGCTTTATATAAAATAACATGTTGGATTTTTTATGGTAATGATGTAACATTAGGGAAGGGAAGKAAATGCATTTGTACTCTGCTAATTGTGTGTGTGTGTATGAATTCAGAAGCCCTGTAGAACATTGGTAGTTTATGCAGATGTCTAATGAGCAAAAGTAGCTTAATCCTGGCTTCCAGGATAGCCACAGACTATCCATGCCCCTCTGCTCCTGTCACATTATTGCAATAGATAGGTGGTCTGCCATTTAGGAGAATTATTTCTATTTTCACAGTCATAATGTGATTATATTTTCTCTCTTTAGCATATACTTAAATAAAAAGGAGATGCAGGGAGAGATGGCATAGAGAGACACAGGGAAAAAAATCTTCCTGGGATTCTCCTGATGCCATTATAAAGAGCCTAATTGCCTCTGGGCAGAGTCAAAAGGTCCAGAGTTGCTAGACAATGGATAAATTCTCCCTGAAGAGTTATGATTATTCTCAGCAAATACAGAGCTCAAATGGCTGTTAGATCATCCATGATGACAGCAATCACTAATYGTAGAGATTCCTTAATGACTAGAATCCCAAATTACTGCATTTTTTACATGCTATTCTGAATATTTCTCAAAATGCTATTTGTAACATAATTAACTAAGCTCAGCATGAGCGTGGAAAGCCAGAAGKAGTGTGATGTAGTAATAAGAATTTAGTACATTATAATTAGCACCAAAATGTTATGTATGTGCTTCCTTGGCCATGTGAATTGAAACTATTTGACATATCTTGGTGTCTGCACCACATCATGTTAAGGACTTGCTCTTGAACCATCCTTTTGAGACTTTCTGTGGAGATCCCTTCTGCTTTCCCTTTGGAACKCTCAGCCTGTGCATAACTCTAACACAAGGGGTTATTTTACCAGTACCTCAGTAAACTTTGGTAGTCAATGTCTGAATGAAATGCAGATATCATCTCTCTGRTGCTGTGAGGTGCTCTGAGATGCACAGAGGTGCTATGGCTGCTGCTTCAKCTTCCCTTCCAAACCAAGGAGGATTTTGGTGGTGCTGCTCTGAGCAAGGGCTCACATTTGAACTGATTGTGCATTTAGGGATAGAACATGTTAAATTCATTTGTTCTCCCTTTGTGTTCTGCTCCTCAGTGACTGGGATGGGACAAGTGGGCCCTCTGGAAGAACAAGGAGTTGTTTTGTTTGCTGTTGGCAGCTCAATATCCAAAGCAGAGAGATTTCCAGTTCCAATTCTGGATAATTCTAGAATTCCAGAGACCCCAGTGGGAGGAAGGCAGGAGGAGATATGGGGAGGGTCACAACAAGGACTTGTGAACTTCTAGATCAAGCAGGGAGACTGAAAAGAGCAGACAGCAGGTACCAGGTGACAGAAAGGACAGAGAGAAACTTACAGAGGGTTAAAGGGGATGGGTTGGAGTTCCCACAATTCGTAAGCCATTGGTTAATCTGAAAACTGGGAGGCAAGGATGCACATGTTGAGACAGAATTAACTAAGGAAGAGRTACTTACAAACATTAATTTCTGCTCCTTCTTCTTAATATCTGTATCTTAATAAATTCTGATCTTTTTTGACTGTGAAGCTTCTCAATGCTCTTTGGCAGGATCATACAGGGGACATCTGTCCTACACAGATTTGTCTCCAGGTGAGCCATTCTGAATCTCAAGACAGAAGCTTTTACTCCTGTGTACCRAATGAACTTCAGCTGAATAAAGAACTCCAGAAGGTTTATCTGTTTTATCAAAAGGCTTGAGTAGAAACTGTGATGGTTTTGTGTCTCCCAGACCTGTTTGTACTGGAGATGTCCTTTCACAATGCAAATCTTCTCCATCTCCTGTCACTATTCCCCAGCAGGCTGGAGCCTGGGAAGTGCAGGTCTCTCCAGGGAGAGCTGAAGCACATCCACGTGGAAACTGCTCAGTAAAACATGGGCAGAGGAATGGGCTCTGTGAAGGGTCAGGCCCTGGAAGTRTGTCAGTGATGGAGCATGGGGCAGCCACCACAGACATTTATAATTGGTGGMGAACAAGTCTGGGGCAGTGATTCCCATGATTTATCCCTGTCTGTTGAGCTGGAAGATGAGGTCCAATTAAGGAAGCTCTAAGTCACCATTAAAATAATATAAAGAACTAGGTCGTAGTGGATGAGAGCTACACATTTTAAATAACTTGCTATTGATTTTGCAAAAACTGATGCCATCAATATGGTGGGAGTAAGTCAGTACCATTARAAATTCAGCAAATATTCCTGAAGTAAACAAGGCCACAAAGGACAGACAGAAATCAGTGTATCTGTTTGCAGAGGGAGGAATCATTTTAACAACAATCAAGTTTCAGGGAGGTCACAGATGATTTTTGGAGACACCATGCTGATGGCTGTAATTGCCTTTAAAATAAAGTTTTCTGCTACTTAAGACCAATTACTGCCAGTTTTGTTCTTTGTCTAAAATTGCTAGGAAAAGAGCATAAACTGTTTCATATTGAAATTGATAACTCTGGAGTCTTGCAGCTGGCTAACCACATTTCCAATACATGCAATTCATAATCTGAATATTCAAGTGCTTTCTATATTTCTGTATTGATCAACATTTCTGTGTAAGTTATGTACAAGCTAAAAACTCAGTCATTTTACTTTATGCTTTTATAAATTGCTGACAATAAGGGGGCAGCTTCTTAGGAGATGTGTAGATATATATATAGAGAGAGAGAGAGAGAGTAAAATTGGGAAAGAAATATCATACTTTCATGGTAGAATTTCATGTCCTAGTGGAGGGTGTTATCTATAATTATATAAATAAGCATGTGAGTCTTACAAAGCAAGCTTGTGRCACTGAAGTAGGATTCTAAACCTCCCCTAGTGGCTAATCATTTCTAATTTAGAATTCTGCAGTTGCTCATGTTGCTTTTAGGGTGGAAATATCCCTGCAGGGCCCATTGCACTGAAGAACTGGGATCRGGTTTATGGCTAAGCAGAAAAAGTTGTTTGGTTTTTACTGTGTGATGAGCTGGATTCCAGGAAAGGAATGCTCCCAAATGGAAGGGTCCAGGATGAATTGCCAGGGTGAATCTAGCAGTCATTGAACTTAACCTGCCTTTGCCCAGCCTTGTGTAAGTACAAAAGGGCAAAAGGATTTCAAGGCAATCTCAAGCAACAATTTTACTGTGGCAAGCCACAGGAACAGGACAGATAGACAAAATAAAGAAGGAGTATTCACATTTCCCAAGCTTTCCTATATGCTTTTGTTAAACTCACTAATTAAGGCCAACTCCTTGCTCCTCCATGAAGATAAAAAAGCTGGGACAAGGCAGAGTGAGGGAGAGACTGACCCACTCCAAATGTCCCAGGGTGCCAAAAGTGTCCCCTTGTCCTGGAAATGGGAGAATGGTGCTGGGCTGCAAAGATCCTGWGAGTATTGGCTAAAGGAATTTTTGGTTTTTACTTCAATCCCATTTTGGAACCAGAAATAAAGTCTCAAATGTATTTCYAGGAAGGTGGTGGACAATTATCTTTTTAACTTACAAAGGGAATACCAAAGACTGATTTGTGACTGCTCATGACTGTAGGAGTGATACATCTTTCCATAACATAATTTTCACCATGAAGATGTCCTATATCACTTTAATTGCCAATCACAGTGAAATGAGAGACAGTAAATTATTTGCATAGTCTGCTGAAATTGTAAATTGCAGGAACCAAGGGCCCCTTTTCAGAAATGCTTAAATCACAGAATTGTACATTCACAGAGTGGTTTGAGTTGGKTGGGACCCTAAAAATCACATTTCCACCCCTGCCATGGCAGGGACACCTCCCACTGTCCCAGGCTGCTCCAGCCCCAGTGTCCAGCCTGGCCTTGGGCACTGCCAGGGATSCAGGGGCAGCCCCAGCTGCTCTGGGCACCCTGTGCCAGGGCCTGCCCACCCTGCCAGGGAACAATTCCTCATTGCCAAGATCCCACCCAGCCCTGCCCTCTGGCACTGGAAGCCATTGCCCCTTGTCCTGGCATTCCATCCCCTTGTAAAAAGTCCCTTTCCAGCTTCCATATTTAAATCTTAACTTAACCTGAACTTAAACTAGTTCCACGAGGAGTCTGCATATTTTCTCTGATTATGATAGAATTATTACATTATATGTCAGCATGTAAAAGATTATTTTCTTCTAACATATATTTTTGCCACCCAAGGAGCACTGACTTAGCTTTTTTTACAGCACAAAATCTATATGCTTGTTTATGAGCAGTGGATACAATAATAAGCTTCYCTTCTGACTCTAAAGACCTGCAGATCTAAAATCCTTTTCTATATAACAGCTATCCACAGTGGTAGACACTAAGAAGAATAAGGTCATACTTAGCTAAGGTTTATGAGTGCAATTTCCTATCTAAATGAGAAAGCATTTCCATTTGAAGGCAAGGGGGTATTATTATGGACTCTCTTACTGTTTTTCCTACTTGCTATTATAGGCACTCTTCAGCTAATGCTTCCAGTGCATTCACTTACAAATGCAGTTCAGGTCTGCAAAACATCAAAGCCATAATGACACAATCTTTTTGAAGTCTTTTATCAAGCTGCTGAGGTTGACCTATTTAATTGTGCAGCCTGAGATGATCTGGATTGCCTGGAAGAACACATCCATGCTCTGAGGGGTTTGATTTGTGCCCTGGAACAGTTTACACAAGGTCACAGCCTTAGCGGGAGTAAACTGGTATTTCTCAGTTGAATTAGAGACAGTGGTCATGGTTCCAGCAGCCTAGGATCTATTCATCCTCCAGAGAAGGCAAACAGATTTCATGGTTTTCCTTGCTGACYTATTTTGGAATGTCCAGGACTTTACCAAAGGGCTACAGTACAACTCACAAGTGGGTTTTGTGTCCATGGTGAGTGCTCATAGAGCTGCTGCTCGAAAGCAGCTTCCTGTGGTGGCCTCTGGCAGAAAAATACTATTGTTCATAATTTTACAAAATGGAAGTTTAATATGACTTTTTTTGGAAGCAGRTTGTTTATTTTCATGCAACAGTTTGCAGTGTGATCAAAGCATGAAGAGGATTTGTATCTGAAGCCCGTGCAGCATCCCAAAGGGCTGGAGCCACAATCAAGTCTTAGGGTCTACAGTTTGTCACTTCAAATCAAACTGAACTTGGATGTCTGCCACAGCTTTGATCTCAGTCCAATTGTGGTTCTCTGCAATCCTTCAGGGATGTTTCACAAAGATTAAGCATATCCGAATTCACAAAATTAGAGCAGATTTTATCAGAATTAACAAACCCAGTGCAGAGTCCTCTGAATGGAACTGAAGGCATGAGAATCATCTACTTGAGCTGCTGACAGGAAGAAAATTGATCTCAGTCTATCTTTACAGTCGAGAGCAGAGTCAAATGCCTGATAGATTGGGTACATTGGCAACATACATCATTGCTCAACTGATTTTTTGTCTTTTTAATGAATATAATGTTCAAGGAAAGCGCAGGGATTTATAGCCCTTATTCATCATCTCGAATTTTAGCCAGGTTCAGCACAGAACAGAGGATACTCACAGCCATCTGATGGCTATTGAAGTGAACTGAATCACTGGCCATAGAATACCCACAGCCCCAAAATCTCATTAGAGGAATTTGGACAGACACATACAGAGAGATACAGAGCAGTCCAGAGATGATAAAGATGTTTTTTTGATTTGTCAGATGTAATTGTCTGCAGTGAATTTGTATGCATTTTTTCAAAAGATTTGCAACAGTTTAGCAAACTTGGAAAAGAACAATAAAAGCCAGATGTGGATGAAGGCTGGCTTAGAGGGACAGAAAAATTCTTTACACTTTTGGCTATTGTGGCAAAAAAGAAAGAGAAACTTTTCCCACAATAAAGCATAAAATAACTTGGAGTGATGGTCTGACTTTATAATGGCAAAGTTATGAATTRGGTCCTGGAAATACTTTGTTTGATGTATAACTTTACAAATCAAAATAATCCACTGGGCTTCTAGGGACCACTTTTGCAAGTGAAGTTTAATATATGTAAGATTAAGTGTGTGTATTAAGCATTTTTCTTATGTTATTCTTATTCTTTCTATTCRCCATATAATTTACCTGCATGTATGTGTATTTGTGTATTTTAAATTGGAATTAATTCACCACAGACTCTCAGTATTTTATTTCAGAGCATATTCCTCAGACATTTGTGTTTTAGGGTGAAGGTTACACTATATTGCCTCTGTGTATTGGCCCAACCCATGTTTGCCAAGGGCTTTTCTCTTATAAACAAAGGGAAATCACAGGAAAACAGTTCCTTGACTTCCAGGAACAGAAGATGAATGTAGAGGACCCAAATGAGGTTTATATTGATCTGGCAGAACAATCAAAGGCAAGGGCAGAAAATGAAGTGAGGGGGTAGTTGTTCTGAACTTTGCAGGCTGTGATTAAATTGTTATTGAGCACTGGAGCAGGCTGCCCAGAGAGGCTGGGGGATCTCCATCCTTGGAGGTGCCCAGAGTGTGGCTGGGCACTGCCCTGAACAGCAGGGCTCAGCTGGTGCTGCTCTGAGCAAGGAGGGCTGGGCCGTGAAGCTGCTGGAAGTCCCTGCCAGCCTCTACTTTTTCATGATTTTATGGAATGCAGTATCTGTGTCTGAGCTAAGATTGCCAGGGATCTGTCAGGAAAATTAATCCACAAACACCAGAGGTTTATGTCCAAAAAGGAGACAGAGAAGTCATTTTCCTTTATTTGAATAAAGGGAGAGGCCATGGGGCATTCCCCTGGGATSTCTCCAGTTTTTGGAGGACACAGCCTCCCTTTTATCCCAATTTCCCAGCCACATTTCCCTTCTCTCTTTCCCCCTTGGCTGAGGTACTTGAGAGGTTCAGAATTCCCAATACACCTGATACCAAAGATTTCCCTCTAAGGTATACCCCTCCCTTTTAATTTTTAATTCTTATGGAATTTAGGGGTTTTTCTTCCCTATTTTTTCTTTCATCTTTCAATGACTAATTTCACTTATCAGCAAACCTAAAGTTTATTTGTAAAAGCAAATATCTTTTTCCATTCATCAATCAGTGGAATCCTTTCCATTGTTTATCTCCCAGTGCTGGTTTTATCTACCAGCAGACCCACAGCTTGTTTGTAAAGACAAATCTGCCATTCCTCTCAGATCCAACTTTAGCCTTGTAGGCACTTTCGAAGAGCCACCAGTTGCCATTTCTGCCACTCAGCCTTAGAAGATCCCAAGTTCCACTCACCTCRGATCAGTGTGAATCTGTAATTTATACAAAATTCTTTCCTGGTGTTGGGGAAGATGAAACAGGAAAGCCTTATAAATATGYTTGTCTGGCAAAAGATTTTGAGAATATAGAAACTATAAGTGAGATTGAAATGAAAGCAAGCTTTGAGATCCCTCAGTTACTGAACAACTGGAAAGCAATGGTGTGGCTGACTGAAGGCGATCCCCTTTTGGTGAAACAACACCCTCTGCTTGCAGGCAGGCCCAAGGGTCAGAGCAGACCCTGCCAGCTTGGCAGAAGGGGCCCAAAGAGGAGTTTTTAGGGTTTAAAATGTAACACAGTATGGTAATGTAGTGATTCTTATAGGCTGTATGTAAATGCTATAGGATTTGCATATTGTACTAGATTGGTTAGTGAGAATTAGAATATTCAACACAGAAGAAGATTTATTGTATTGGAACGGAAACTTCGCTCTCTTGCCTTTTTTACTCCCTTATGCTCTTACCCTCTTACTCTCTCACCCTCTCATCCTCTCTCCCCTCTCTTCTCTCAGGCCTGCTCTGAGCTGTGGCTGGCAGCTCCCAGCAGGGCCCTGCACCCAGGCCCTTTGCAATAAACCCCAAGTTCCACAACCTGGCTGCAGAGATCTCTCATCTCCATCCATCCTGACCGTGCTACCCCCATCACTCCTACACCTGGAGCTCAGGTTTTTCACTGTGAGGATCAGTTTTAAGGGGTGATGCACTCAGAGGCACAGAGCAGCACCTCTCAGTGCTGTATCCTAGAGCTGGAAGCACTGGGTCCTACCAGGGGCTGCCTGCAGGACTGCACGAACTCCTGCATCGGCAGCAGAGAACTTTCACTTGGCTGCACATATCTGTGGGTATATTTAGATAACACACGTTCAAAGGTGTTTAAAACGAGACCAGACTCTCGGTACTAAAGTGATTTCAGCATTTATTCTAATAAAAAGAAAGGTCTYAAGCAAGGGGCCTGGGCCYAGCAGGAGCGTTCCTGCCGAGGATGCTGCAGCACCGGCCCGAGGCCTGCTGTGATGGCCCCGAGGTTCCAGGTGGAGCAGCACAGCTTCCCTGGGTCAGATGCCCCTTTTTAAGCTGTTTTTGTCCCCTTTGGATTGGTTTCTGTTTGAGATCTTTCATTTGCATGAAGGTTTTAAGGCTCTTGATTGGCCCATTACAGTTCTGTCCAGGCTGGCTGGTGTGCACTTTTACTGAGGTGTGTTATGGTACCTGAGTTTATTTCCTTATAACTACCCTTTTAACCCCTTTACAAATATAAAACCAAACTTAACAGCACATGCTTAACAATTATCAACTATTTTGACAAACACTTTCATAACCTATTTTTAACACAAAGGTGTGTGCAGGCTGCCCTGCTGTCCCACATCCCGCTCTGAGGAGCATTTCAGATATCTGTGGGTATTATGTAACACATATCCTTAGGTGTGTGCAGGCTGCCTGCTGTCCCACATCCCGCTCTGAGGAGCATTCAGATTATCTGTGGGTATATTTATGTAACACATATCCTTAGGTGTGTGCAGGCTGCCCTGCTGTCCCACATCCCGCTCTGAGGAGCATTCCCAGTGTGGCAATAGCACAATTCCAGGCACAGCACACACCAGCTGCCCCTCTCAGAGGATGCTCACAGCCCTCTCCAGGACACAGGGMCATGGCAGGACCTCCAGCCCAGTCTGAGGTGCCAGTGTGTGCCCTGAGGCCACAGCATCCCCCCAGACTGCCAGCTGCCTGTCTCAGTGGGTGATTTARCACCACAGCCACGCTCTTCAGTCCAGAGAACTCGACAGAAGGAGTTACTCTCCGGAGAGGGGACAGTTTACTTTTGCTGCTGCTCTCCTGGGGCTGCATCCCTCCTGGGGCATTCCCAGCCTGCAGGCAGAGTGCAGTTRGTAACAGGAAAATGCTTGCTTTGCAACAGTTCATTTTAATCTCCTCTTCTTTCCAGTGATCTCCCTATAATGATCTAAAAAGTGAAGAGTGTGTTGCTGCTGCTTGGAACAGAGGGAAGATCAAAGGTCTGTGTATCTACAGTTTTTGTCTAGTTAGTGAGGTGGATGGGTAGCAAGGCAAGGACAGCAACTGCCAAGGAGAGAGAGGAGGAATGTAGCTAAAACAAAATCAGTAACAAATTCACAAAAGTCTGAATTTACTGCTGCAGTCCTTTGTTTAAAGGAAAAACAAAACTGACAAAAGTCAAGACTCCTCCGAGCTCTTTAGGAAACCAGTGGGGGGAAATTGCAGCATGATTTTAGGGGCCAGATGTGTCCCTGCACATTTTAAAAGCAGATGCACTTGGTGATCTAGTAAGATGSTAATTCCTGCTTTTTGTCACTTCATTCAGACCCCCAAGGCACGTGTCTCTATTCTCTCCCTATTTATATGCAAGCAGTTTAACTTCAGGTGAATTGTGAATGATTCTGAAGGCCAGGGACTGATACAGCCAGGGATTAATAATCCCTTAATTCTGCCCTTTTTGGTGTAGGGCATACCTGATGCTCTGTTTATTTCCACTGCTGAATTTGGGAGGCTGCAGCATTCTGACCTCGTGCATTTTCTCTCCCAGGGATCTCACTTTGACTGCTGCCCTGATGTTTCAGACAACCCGAGATTTCTGTTTGAAGCAGACACAGTTTTGAGGTTTTTGTTAAGAAAGCACACTTTTCATCAGGACCCAAAGGACAGAGAGAGGTTTTTTTTTTACTTATTCCTTCTTTCAGATCCCATGAATGAGCAGAAATGAATTTCTTGTGTGGCTGTTGATTCCTAAATATCAAGTATTCACGTTGAGAAAGCTTTTGCAGTTTTCTGCTTTGACAGCTGGCTTCTGAGCACCCTTGCTCATGCCATGGAAAAAAGTTCATARTGATATTGCACTTGATGGCTGTGGTTTGTGATGTCTCCTATCSAGCTGGATCCATCACCCAGGACTGTATCACTGCTCAAGCCCTGTCAGCTCAGAGGAACATCAGGCATTCTGTCCATTCCTGTTTCTGCAGCAGATCTCCATGATGGCTTTCTACTTGATTGCTTTGGAGAGCCAAAATCCAGTTACTCTTTGGTTGCTTGGTGAATGATTTTATCCAAGGTACCATTAATAACAGCTAAAGTCAAACTGACTCCAGTGTATTCCCTGTTGAACGTCTGTTAAAGACAGGAGGTTAAAGCAGGGTGCAGAGGACATTTTCATTTTGTAAGTGAGAGAATTAAGCAGGTTATCTGCAGTCCCTCTTCCTTTCTTTTTCTATATCTTTAGACTTTAAAGTGCATAAGCCAAGCTTGTTTCACAGATGGGCAGTGTGGGAGGTCAGAGATGGCTTTTAGCTAAAAGCATGATGTATTTTTGTGAAGACTTTTATGAAGAGTTTTTCCTTATTTCTTTCCAGACATAGGAGACTGAGCTGACTAGGCAGTTCAGAAAATTATTCTGAAAGAATAAAGTTTTGTGGTCTGTTCCCAGATGGTTGCAAGTGTCCCATGTGGCAAACATTCAGGATGTTTCTTTTTGCTGATAAGTTTGTATTTTTGTTCTGATTTTTACAAGCTGGCACAGTAGCCACTCATCAGTGAGGTTTTTGTAACATCCAAATAAAGCACAGATGTGTTTTAATCCCATTTGTAAGGATAGGGACTGYAAGGTTTAATCAACATGCAGAAGATCACAAGGGAAATCAGAACTAAAGCCTGAAAGGTAACCTAGACTTCAGTCTAAAGACTCCAAGCACAAGATCTCTTCACTTCAGTCTCTCTCCTCTGTAATTATGAGGTAGGAAATCCCAGAACGATACCAAATCCTATCTGAAGTATTTTAAAGTAAAAGAAAAATGTATTCTGAATAASATTTTGCATATCCCTAAATCTCTACAACAAATTGTTGAGGTGAAATTTCCTAAAATATTTGTGTGAAATTCCAGGCTCTGCAGAAGCCAGTAAAAATATTCACAGTGTTCCTAACAGAGAGAAGTCAKTATATCATTATAGATAAAGCAAATGAGGAAGGTTTTCATCCTCTTCACCTGTGTAAACCTGGCTGCAAGGAGCTTCACAAGGGAGGGAATATGGCTGGTGGCTCCAGACAGAGAGGAGACATTTATTTCAAGTCACAAGAGCCAAGAAACAGTAAGTCCAAAGCCCAGTGGGATATTCTTTCATCCTAACTACTTGTGCAGTGCCTGTCTTCAGCTACCAGTGACCTTGGGTCTCTCAGTGGGGCCTTTCTGGCTGGCAGCAGCAAGAGACAGAGTTTATAGAACAAAATGTACCAAAAAAAAAAAAAAAAAACACCACAAAAAACCAAACCAAAACAACAAAAAACTCAACCCAAAAAAACAAAAACAAAAACAACCCAAACAATAAAAAAACCAAAGAGGATAAGAAGAAATCCATTTCTTCCTTTAAACTCAACCTTAAAATTTCTGAAAAACATGTCACATTTGAAAAATTGTATCYAGGAATTAGATTGTTTTGCAGATTAAGGGACACAAGATGATAAACTAGTGATACATTTCAACAGCAATGAATTTTAGGGTGAGAAAAGACAAAAACAAATTAGTGCTAATGACATTAACACTTCAGCTGAACACAGCGCTTCACCAGTCGTGTAATTGCTCTGCCACATTTTTGCCCTGGCAATTTAYAAGACTAAAGTTTTGCTTTAAGTAAGATTTTGAATCTAAGGAGAAACTACAGAAAAGACATTCAAAGATTTAAATTCACAGTGAGTACTGTTGGCTGCATGCTGGATTTTGAGGATTTTCTGGTTTATATAAAGCTAGCAAAAATTCTATCAAAAACTTTTCCCTTCCTATAAAAAAAAAAAGAAAAAAAAGGCAGATTGTTTCCTAGCAGAGCATAAAAGAGGGATTGCTGTGTTTTCTATTAGAGCCACCAAGGCAGGTTGCACAGAGGACAGTAAATTTTGTTCCTGCTGTGCAGACATTTTGAACCAGATGACAAGTCCAACAGCTTGGATTCTCTGGAAGGTGAGATTTCAGTGGCTCCAAAGGAAAATGAAAAAGCAAGATTGAGGGACACCAAAGTGAAAGCCACTTGGATGAGTGACAAACACAAATCAATCAGGTTTATTATGGCCTGTTTCTCCTGTGGAATCCTGGGGCCAGGGAGGCAGGGTGCATGACAGGTATATCCAAAAGTGTCAACAAATCTACTGCCTTCAGCTGCTGTGTGTGTTCCCACCCCACAGGAGCAGTGCCAGCACAGGAATAGCCTGTCTGCATCATTGGTGGCATATTCTGGGAAAGCAAAGGCACTGCCCTGGCACATCTCACTTCACTTTCATCTCACTGTGCCATATGGTGGTGGCATTTCAATCCTGTATTTAAATGCAACYTTTGTTGTCTCTGTCCCCATCATCCAGACCCCCTTGTGAGATTTATGGTTGGTGAGGAGGAGGTTGGACTGAGGACAGAAATTGGGGGTGACCAGCAGTGGCCTCAGTGCAGTGGATGAGGTGCCTTGGCAGTTTGTGGGATGAGGAGCAGCAATAGGAAGGCTCAGGTGCAGAGATGCAAAGAAAGCAGCAAGAGGTAGAATTTTTCCTAGAGAAACAGGTGGAGATGAGCAGAGTGGGGAAAGGTGGAAGGCTGGGCTCCTGGAACATCAGAAGTGACTGAAGAAGGGGCAGTGGGAGCACTCCTTTGTGCCAAGAGCCTGCAGTGCAGAGGCTGTCAGAGGAACAACAGGACAGAAAAGGCAGCCAGGCATTGCCTGAAGGTSAGCTCAGCCTTGGACACTGCTCTGGAATTTAACAAAGTTCCCTTTGAAGGAAGAGSTGGGGAACAGCYTCATTAAAGGGGCTCCTCAAAGCTGGGTAGCTGTTTGAAGAGCCATCCATGGATTTATTTGTAAAGAGATGTTACAGCAAGGAGTGGGGACATTGTGCTGGCTCCTGATCCAGGAGCAGCAATCAGTGCCCGTCCTGCTCCTGCTCTGGGCAGGAGCACCAGGACCAGGGCAGGAAAGGGGTCAGAGCACAGGGGCTCAAACAGGGGGCASGTTCCTCACCTCTCTTCACAGACCTCTGCTCAGTGACTGAATTACACTAGTGGGCTGCTCTTTACATYTATTCTTTTCTTCAACCTCTTTTTCATTACACAGCCACATAAAAATAGAGAAATTAAAAGCTACTTCTTCAGTAAGAGACACACAAATCTTTTTGTTGTTGTTGTTCATGTTTTACAAAACCATACAACTTCTCACCCCATTGGACAACAYCACCGGGAGTTTGAATTTTACTCAAACCAGCATAAGTCAACATTAAAAGTAGCAGGAACACATGTTCCCAGGATATCCATATATTTTAAGGCAGAAGGAACCTCAGGAAGACYTTAGGTTTCATAATTTGTACAAAATCTTGTATAGATGACAGAATATTTTACAACTCTTGGCTCTGTGTTGGAAGAATCTCTAGACWATAACTTGGACTTTTCTTTAGACAGGCAGTGCAAGTTCAGTTGTTATGCTCTGGATGTGAATCAGGATTTTTCTGCTGGGTTTGTTGGAGCAGGGAATGCTCTTTAGAGGAGCACATATGTTTTTTTACTGTGAGGAATTTTCTGTCACTGCAGAAATGTGTTCTTTGCACACCCTCTTAGTCTTTCATTCCAGCCATTGGGACAGAGGAACCAATAACTCTGCTGGGTTTCAGCCAGTGTGGTGAATTTAATTTTCCAACACTGGACTGTCATTGCAGAGTTTCAAGGTAGTGTAACATTCCATAAAATCAAGCTGTTTATTATCTAGCAGAAATYAAAGAGCTTTGCTTTTCTTTATTCTGCCTTTTTTTCTCCACTTTGTACTAAGTGATAATATAAATCYCATTTTGTACTTATTTCAGGAATGCATGTTTTTGTTCTCCTGTGATGCTAAATAAATCTCCAAACATTAACTGTCCCTAAAATATTTGAGGGGGTTGTTTCTGCTTAGAATATAGACTTAGTCAACCCCATGGTGAGCAAATAATCTTTTTGTTACGTGATGAATCTGCAGGTCCTTCACAACAAAAGATCTCCTAAAGCACCAGGACCAATCCTTTAAGTTGAGAAACAGTATATCAATAAAGGTCAGTGTGACAATGTGATTTATTGAAATGCTGTGCTGCTCCTAGCAGTTAGTATTTTATATTATATGATACACGGCAGGTGTTTTTCTTCGTATTTGGGTTCCCRACTGAAACCTTGTTCAACCTGTTTTATTATTTATTGTTGCCTTTTAGAGGTGAAAGAAGCCAATTTATTCAGCCTTCATAACCATTCCTAAGAGGTACAAAGAGGTTAAGGACTAACAGGAAAAATCAATTGGTTAATAAAATAGTTAATTGACTAAATGCTCCTTCCAGGAGGCCCTGAATGCAGACTGTGCAGAACCAAAGGAGGTTGCTTTAATTATAATGGCACCTCACTGCATAAAAGCCTTCACTGCAGACAAGGGTTTCAGACCTGAGTGAGCTTGATCTGTTCATATGGTTTACACATGGAACAAATCCAGGTACCATAATTAAGATTTTTCACAGTTTTTAGTAGCTACTTTTCCCTTTTATGGTCATGACAGATGACAAGGAAATGGCAAAAAATGACAAGGAAACTGAAAGATCAGTCATAGATTTTTACTTTAGATCTGGAAAGATTTTTAAGATAAATGTATAAAACACTGACAAACAAATATTTCCCAATTCTGCCTCGTTCTGCTGGATTGTCTAGCGGGATTTTTAAAATTGGTTTTATGGTTCTGTTACTTACAAAATCCAGGCTTTTTAAAAGGCACAGGGAGGTGGGGAGTGACTCACTCTCTTTAACCTCTTCTGAATTCCTAGGAGAACATCCAAAATTGGATTTGGGCACAGTAATGCCAGGCTCTGAATGCCTCTCAGAAAAATACCCKATGTCTTCAGCTTGCTTTGGTGTGCCACAGTCACCACCCAGAGGGAACCCCTGGCAACTGAGCTCCCCATATCTCCCTGCCATGTTTAATGCAGTTATGAGCCCATTTTGAACAGGGATYTCTAAGYGACACCATGAAAAGCTCAAAAGKTACTTTACAGMAGGSACCATAARTAAMATTTTTCACAGTTTTTAGTATCTACTTTTCCRTTTTATGGTCATGACAGATGACAAGGAAATGACAAAACATGACAAGGAAACTGAAAGATCAGTCACAGATTTTTCATTTTAGATCTAGAAAGATTTTTAAGATAAATGTATAAAACTTTAGTCACATTTACCTACACATGTTGCATTGTACAGTATTGTAAATGTTAAAAAACAATATTAAATTAATAAGAAAGAAGAAAAAAAAAAAAAAAAGAAAAAAAAGAAGGAAAAGAAGGACAAAAAGAAGGAAAGAAGGAAAGAAAGAAAGAAAAAAAGAAAGAAAGAAAGAAAAAAAGAAAGAAAGAAAGAAAAAAGAAAGAAAGAAAGAAAGAAGAAAAAGCAGGAGAGAAGAGAAAGAGAAAAAAAGAAAGAGAAAGAAAGAAAGAAAGAAAGAAAGAAAAGAAAAGAAAGAAAGAAAGAGAAAGGAAAGAAAGAAAGAAAGAAAGAAAGAAAGAAGAAAGAAAAAAGAAAGAAAGAAAGAAAAAAAGAAAAGAAGAAAGAAAAAAGAAAGAAAGAAAAAGAAAGAAAGAAAAGGAAAAAAAAAGTTGCTTGTGCATTTCCTGCCCCAAGAGGCCAAGGCAAACAAGGTAACATGGATCTGAGTGAGAGCCTTTCCTTGGCTTGCCCTCCCCATCCCTCATCTCTGGAATCAGGAATCTGCCATAAAACATTTCAGTGCTGAGTGATGATGTTGCTGACTGAACACTGAGAGGAGCAGCCCATGATGAGGCACACAAGGTTGTAGGAGATTTGGGGGTAGTGAATAATCACAATAACTGAGGTGACACTCAAATAATGTCTGCAGAGTAACAGAACAAGAGGGTCATTAATTGATTAACAAGCTACTTGGGGGACAGAAGAGAYCAGCTTGAAATATGTTTGGAGCAGGATATGCACAAAATATTTACATTTTCCATTCTTATATATAGCTCCCAGTTTCCCTCCTATGATGGTGTAGCCCACTCTGTCATGCATTTCAAATTTCCTGGCATGAGGGTTGCTTTCCTTGTCTGAAAAGCAGACAAAGTTGGTGGAATATTTGAAATAACTCCAGCAGTTTAACACCTGGTTCTGGGAGCACCTCTGTTATTCTCACATACCATGGCAGGGACAGGGCAGGAGTTGCTGAGCTATCTCTTGCTCTGTTCCTTGTGAGCAGCACCGTGGCTGGGGTTCAGAGGGAAGCTGATATTCACTCCTGCTGAGCACCATCAGTCCTAGAGACACCAGGGGAAATGCAATACTGAGCCCTGGTAATGCTGGCAACATAATCTTCTGGGCCAATTTGACACTTAATTTAAAATATTGACYTTATTGTATATCTGCTTATCAACAAAATGCCTCTTGAGGGCAAATTTCCTTCAGTCCAACCCCAAAATGGGGTTCTGCTTTACACATGTCACAGCCACCCAGCCCAGGTACACACAGTGGCATTTCCCAGCTCCCAATTCCACTGCATTCCCCAAGGGGAGTTCACAGAGCCTGTCAACCCCCTCCAGATTTAATTGGAATGTATTAAAAGCAAAATCTCTTTCAAGGAGGTGAGTTGTGCTGAGTGCTGCCTTTGCCTGGAAAGGACAAGTGGCACAGGTTGATAAAGGACACACTGTGCAGGGCTGGGTGCAGCTCGACCTCCAGAGCTGCCTCGTGGTGACATTCAGACAGGAGAGYCATTCAAACACTTGAGGTTAAAAGAAAGGGAACTTTGATTAACAGCAAAGTAATGCATTGAAATTCCAAATCATGTAGGAGTCCGTTCAGGCTACAATTTGTCTTGTTTGTTTTTAATTTTAGATTCAATGTCAATGCAGGATTTTTAACTCTCTGGTTACYGCTCTTTATGCATATAATTCTCTAATGTAATTGTGATTTAATCCTCAATTTTATTAGGAGTCAAGTTAAAAGGTAGCAGTGTGTTATTAAGAATATTACCTTCACTGGTAATTTGAGCAAGCATCATGGCCTGGGAGCTGCTTTTCTGAGGAGAAAGTGTATCTGCCTCTGCTGTGGGGAGCACCTTCAGGATGGAAAGGTGAAGCAAACACCAATGTTAGACCATCACCAAGGCTCCTGAGTCAGAACATCTGATCTGCTCAGCCGAAATGGGAGGTCTGTGCTAAAGCATCAGGCTGTCAACTGCAGTGGCTGAAGGCTGAGCTTTTCCTTCTGCTGTGGGGCTGGGGAAATGCAAATGGGCAGAGAGGGCAGCTGGGGAAGTAATTCCTGAAGCTGTGACAGCAGGGTGTGACAGAGCTGCACGTCCACCATCACAGTCACAGGATCACAAATCACAGGATCACAAATCACAGAATCACTGGGTTGGAAGAGACCTTCAAGGTCATCGAGTCCACCCCAGCCCCAACACCCCAACTAAACCCTGGCACCCAGTGCCACATCCAGGCTTTGTTAAACACACCCAGGGATGGGGACTGCACCACCTCCCTGGGCAGCCATTCCAGAACTTTATCACTCTTTCCATTAAAAACTTTTTCCTAATATCCAACCTGTATTTCCCTTGGTGCAGCTTGAGACTGTGTGCTCTGGTTCTGTCAGTGCTGCCTGGGAGAGAAGACCAACCAACCCCAGCTGAGCACAGGCACCTTTCAGGRAATTCTGGAGAGTGATGAGGTCACCCCTGAGTCTCCTTTTCTCCAGGCTGAGCACCCCCAGCTCAACCATCAGCTCTGCAGAGCCAGSAGTGTCACACCCAGAGCTTCCACGGGCTGTGGTCCTGTAACAATGACAAGAAATCAATTCTAATTTTAATTGTACTGCTCTAAAAAGCCCAGTGACAAACAGCTGGTAAAAGATTTTCTGAAAAGGGCTGTTCACACCCTTAGTTATGAAAATTGAAATCATGACAGGCTCTGCTGGGCATGGTCCTTTGTTGCACTTCYGTTACCCTGGCCCAAAAAGTTGCAAACAGTGCTGGCTTGAGATGTTAAACACCAAAATCTTTCTCTTTTTCCAGTGGCTTCCTTGTCCACAAATGCATGCACTGACATTCTAGGACATGGTACTGAGGGAGCTGCTTCATTCAATTTTGATCCCAAACAAACAGCTTGAGGTTTCACGTTGGATAATTGGGCTTTACCTGTATTTTAAACAAAAATCCTTCTCCTTTTATAAACTGCTTGAGTTGGGAGACATGCAGAGCTTTTGCTGAAAGAAATGCATTAATCCTTTTAAGTTTGATAAAAGGTTCCTTTATACCATACTGTATGGTTTCCTGCTGTGGGCCACATTTGTGTAGAATCTCCATTTGTGGGGAAAGAAAGATACAGACTCCTTCTAATGGCTTGAAGGAAAGACAGATAAGGGAAAGTGCTGCACACCTGGACTTGAAAATGGAAAAGATCCAGGGGAGGTTTGCTGCATTAATTGGAGTTAATGGACATGGTCTGTCCATTTCCTTTTTATTCCACAGGTTATTCCCCAGGAGCTGAAGGTGCTCACCCTTTCTTTGAGGCTGGTGGTGTAGGAAGCCCAAAATTGATCCTTTGCAGGGACAAGGGAGGCCCTGCCATGCCCTGTTTGCCTTGCTGTGCTGCTGTGGCCACTGCAGAGGCATCCTGGGCTGGACAGTGACATGGAATTGCAATAATCTGCTGCCAAGAAACAAAGAAAAATCCCTGGTCTCTTTTGTTTCAAAGCCAAACTGCCCTGGATTTTTTTGGCATTTCTGGTATTTTGTTATTATGACCAGACCAGTGCTGGGCATTGCTGGACAAACTGACATTCAATATTCCTGACTCATTGTATCCCACACATCAACAGTGACCAGCGTCTAGTCTTTTAGACTATTGAAGTCCATTGATCAGCTACTACTACTATTATTATTATTATTATTATTATTATTATTATTATTATTATTATTATTATATTTCTCTGTCTCTTCTTGTTTAGAATACTTCACTTTTACTAACCTATTTTTACTCCACTATTTAGTGGAACAAACTGCTTTTACACCACTATTTAGTGGAATAAACTGCTTTTACTCCACTATTTAGTGGAATAAAATATTTTGATTTTCACTTCAGACAAGATGTGTACAGAAGCTACAGTAAGACATGGTACAGATCTTCCAGGCACTGAAACTTCTGTACTGCATGTTGAGCTTATATCTGCACCCAAATTCAGTCCCCAAAACAGTGCAAGCCAACCTTTTACAGATAAGTTATATTTTACATTATGAATTGATCTAATAGAAACAACAAACTTGTTACAGCACAAGCAGGGAATGAGATCTCTGTTCTTGTGTGTTGTAGAGCATTAGGCAGCACATAAAAATGCCAAGGAAAAGGTCAAAGAGTGAAGTGCTGGGAAACAGAGCTGGCCAAAATGTCCTCTCCATCAAACAGGCTGAACCTAAGCAGGTGCCTGCTCTGCCTTGTACAGAGCTGGTGCTGCCCCTTCTCCAGCCTCCTGTTGCTGAATGGGACTCTTGGAAAAAACATCCCTTTTTTTCATGATGGGCCCCCATAAATTTCATGATGGGCCCCCATAAATTTCCTGCAACCTCTTAGAACAAGCTCCATCTAATTCTGTTAACTTTTCTGCTGCTTACAGCTAATACAAGGCACCTAAAAATCTGTTCTCAGCTGCATGCTGAGGCAGGAGATCATCTCTGAAGGCTTCTCAAACACACCACGTGTGTCCCTGTGCCACCAGCGCTGACAAACCTCAGCCTCACACACACATCACAAAGTACTGCCCCTGTAACTCATTTTGGCCAAAATGGGACCTGGTCTGGCAGATCCTCCTGACTGAAGCTTAGAGTTGAAGAGAAGCTCAGTGTTTTCCTGTACAAAGATATTTAATTTATTGRATTCTCAGTAACTATAAGAATGTACACATTCTCGTCCCCCATTAAATGGCTCCATAGCATTACTTATGAAAAAAGAGGAACTTCATAAGAAAACAAACAAATAGGGAAATAACAACATGCCCTTGTTTATGCATTGGGGGATGGCTGGCACAATAATGAAATCAGAAAACCCTGAGGATCAAAATAAWTTTTTTTATGTCCATTTGGGGAATAGCTGGTATCTCAGAATAGCCCAGGAAGCTCAGCTGCTACCAGCTTCCATGTGTGTTTTAGGTTCTGTTCCTTCTGCTGAATTCTGTGAAAATATTATCAGGTAATATAGAAAAAATTATTATTTTTTTTAATGTGGATGGGTAAGTTCATGTGAGCTGTATTCTGTTGGAAAAGTATTATGTAAAACAAAAATAAAGTGATGGTTGAAGTGTTTGAAGAAGGCAGGAGAAGCATTAGTGAGAGGCAGTATCAAAGCCTGTGGTGGCAGTGCCCAAGAATTTATAATTTTAAAGAACCCTGCAGGTGGATCTTTAAATGCAGAGAAATCTGTATTTTGGGACCTTCAGATACCCTCAGGTGCTCTGTAAGTATCCAAAAGGTGTCATTCCCTTCATAGGGTGAAATTGCATGGAAATATTTCTGAGGTATCTCACCGTACATTGAAACCAGATGAACCCTGAATATTCACAAGGACCATTTTAAAAACTCCTCCAGCTCACCAGAACTCCCTGGGACCCACCCAAACAAGGTGTGGCCTCCTGCTTTTAGGAGAAATGTCCTTTCTCCACAGATATTAATCAGGCTGACTTATGTTGTTTTGAGTGTTGGATTCACCCTCCCCAGCAGCACAAAACAATTCAGTCCTMGAAGGTGATGCTAACAGACTGATGGCCTTATCACTGAGATTGCAAACTTCTGGCTGGAGCTGCTTTGAACCTRTTCCCTTTCAACCTTTTCAGCTGAAAATGTGACTTCAACAAAATAAAATTAAAATTACGCATGAAAAAGTCCATTTTATCAAAATGTGATCCATGAGGGAAAGTGAACGAATTTCAAAAGCAATAAGCTGGCTTGGAGTTTAAAGGGGTTTTTAATTATTAAAACCTTGCGGGATATACATTTTTGCACCATTCATTGAACTGTGGGTGCAATTTATTTAATAGGCACACATTTTACTGGGCAACTTACACCACCAGAAAAGGATTTCAAGCTTCAGCCAAGTGGAAAATCTATCCCAAGGTATCTGTGTTGCCTAGTAAAAGTAGGAGATTTAAACAGTCGAGATACAAGCTGACTGTGAAAGCACCTACCACTAATGTAAAGCTATGCAGTTCTTAAATGATGCTGACAACCCTCACAAACCTTTAAATAGCCATTTCCAAGCTGGCAGATCCAAATTGCAGGAAAACAAAGTAATCACTCAAGGAATTCTTTGRAAATTAAAACAGTTCCTTCTTGTTGCTTTGTGTTTTGGAGCTTCACAAACAATAATACAGCATCAGAAGCCATTTGCCTATTTCTTTTTGTACCAAGTACTTTTTCTGCAAAAGTAAATARTCTGTCAGTAATGAAAATAAATTGGTGGTGCATAATGCAAAGCACAAACAAGAACTGTACATTTTACAGCTGATTCAAGAAATAAATAATATATTTGTGCATATCTTATTTTTATGTAAAACAAGACAAGGAGTCACTTCTTCTGTCACTTCTGGCCCCCTGTAACTGCCTGAATGACACCTTTGTTGGTTTTGTATTTGTGTAAAAGCCTAGCTGAAGGTCAGTACACCTTGTGAGATATTAAGTGTGCTTACAAATGATCCAGAGTTTGTTCTGCCTCTCCACAAAGGGTGATAGACAGAGATCCTTCCCAAAATGGAAAGAGGAGAGTCCCCTGAGAGAAAAAGCCCCTGCAGATGCTTATGCAACCTGGAACTCGTGGCAGATATAAAAATAAACCCAATCTCTGATCCATGCCTAAAGAAAGGCTTACAAACATAGCACTTCATGGTGGGAATGTGAAGTTTGAGCACAGCACYAACTGAGACCACYGAGGGCAAAATACAAATCTAACAARKCAAGAGCTCCTCAGAGGGAAGGAGACAAAGAGGCTGAGCCTGTCCCTGCCTGTGAGGAGGGCCCAGCCCCAGGTGAGGGGTGAGCAGGACCTCAGGGACATTTCCCTGGCAGGGCAGGGGTTTCATCCCTGCCCTGGGGCTGCTGCAGCCACAGCACCACAGACCTGCTGGGGCCTTCCTCCAGCACAGGATTGCACTCCTGCTACAAAGAAGGGAAAGTATTGGCCAAATAATGCACAAATGCTTGAGTAATTGAAGATATTTATTGATATTCCTGTGAAGAAGAGGCATTGTTCTGTCCTGCTTTGAAGACCTACTTCCACTTCTTCCTTTCCACAGCTGCTCCCTGCTGCTWGGGTCACAGCAGACCAGATTAGCAGAAAAAGACTTCCACATTTAATRTGAATTTTAAGAATTTTAGGCCTTTTTTCAATTTTTAAGAGCCTGCCAGAGCTCCAGWAGCATTTGGWCAATGCTCRYAGYCACAGGYRYGGATTSTTGGGGTGTCTGTGCAGGGCCAGGAGTTGGACTGGATGATCCTGGTGGGTCCCRTCCAACTCTGGATATTCTATGAAAATAGCACTCCTTTCTGTGAATAACTGGTTACATCCTTGGTTATGCATATTAATTACAGCTGCAGAGTTAAAAACTAAGTATATCTTCTGAGAGAGACCAAGTTGATTTTTATTTATGCCACAACATATGTTATACAAGGAGGGGCTGTACACCGGGAGCCCTGTCCTGGGGAGACTTCACCTGACAATCAGGGGAGAGAAAGCTTCTACAATTGGGCTGAAAGGGTATATRCAAGATATTCTCTGAACAAAAGTGTTCCAGGCATTCAAGCATATGGAAAAATAAATCCATATATATATTTTTAGTCATGTCCAGTTGAGTGAAGAAAACAGTGTGAAATGTTAAAATGGGATCAGCTGTGCTGGAACCCTGTCTGGCAGGGTTAAAATTACTGGGATAATAAGCAGGAAGTGAGAGGGAAGTATTCCATCAGATAATGGATACTGGGAATATTTAAGGGTCTCCAAAACCAAAACCCTTCAGGAGCCAACTCTTATCAAAGTGAGCAAGCTGAGCTGTAACATCCATGTGCAAATAACCAGTGGATAGAGTAAAATGTATGTTAGCTGTCTGTGGAGCCTCACAAGTGATGGACATCCAGTTGTGTCCTGCAGAGACAGAGAGGWGTCTGTGTGTCCTGGCTGCCTCTSWAATTCACTGKCACCTGACTGACCCTGAGCTCTCAGGCCCCAGAGAAAAGCCAGGAATTTGGCATAATTTGGTAACTTTCCCTGAGCATTTGGCTTTCAGAGCATTTGGCTAGAYCATTTTGGCTATTCCATCCTTGTACTAAGAAAAGGCCCAAGAAGCCTGGGCTCTGTGCTATTTTCAAACCCAGTGGGTGGCTGGGCACCTACCCAGCAAAACCAGCTCAGAACAGGAATGTCAGTGACTCCCACTTCACCTTTCTCTTCTGCATTCCTGGCTGCACTCACAGGAGGTTTTGTCAGAAAGCTCACCTTGCCAGGAAGATGAAAAACAGAGAGCAGGAAGTAGGAGAGGCATTTTATGCCATGGCCTTCAGCCCTTTATTTTTGAAAGGATTCTTCCTGCAATTTATGTCAGTTTGAGTTAGAAGTGTGTGTTAGTTCTGCCCTTGAGATGTGGAGCAAGTACTGATGATAGCAAATATTCATCTCTGGCAAACATTTCACTGAAATGAGGGACTGACAATTTATTAAAGCTAATTTCCTAAGTCACATCCAAATCTCTCCCCATTCATTCAGCAAAAGCTGCAGTAGTTTAGGGTAAGTACCAATACACAAACCCTTTTAGCATTATTGCTCTGTTCACTGGGGGGACTCCTAATGAAACAAATGGATTTTTAAAGATGTGCATTACAAAGAACACAGTAATATTAGTGGGGAAGCCTGAAATGGAGGACAGGTTATTAAATTAATAATACCAATAATTGCATCAGCTGCTGTCTCTTGAATACCTGCCTAATGTGATACAAGGTTTAGCCATGGAGCTCAGGGCAGCACTCTCTCTTATCTCACATTTGGTGTACAGCAGATGTTGCTGGAGCTACTGAGCTGGTTTCTCTTAGAGCTGGGATCCCTTTAGCTGACCTAAGGAGCAACTCAGAGCTCAGGACAGGAAAACCACTCAAGTCTGAGCCTAAATCCTCCCACAGGTCTCCCAGTGCAACCCAAATTCGCTGCTGCCACTGCCAAAGTGTGATTGACCCCAGACCCAGCAGCTTAAAGCCATTCTCTCAGGTATGTATATATTATGATACAGTACATTTCCCTCTGCATTATGATGCAGGAATGACAGTCAAACATTAGGGAAACTACATGCTTGGAAGGTTTTTTCAGTGGAAATTGTGTGCTGGAAATAAATTTGTTTTATTGCTGCTTGTAGTTAGAAATCTGTCATCAGTTTGGAAGGGACAGAAATATGCTTCTGAGAGAATATAGTTCTCCAGATGATGCCAGAAGAACCATTTTAAACTTTTTTGATAAAGACACTTGCAGAAACCCATACACATTACAGTAACAGTGATGATAAGCTGATACAAGGCTTGTTTTTCTCCTGTGGTGACATATTGCATTTTTTATACGAATGGGGATACAATTTGACATGATCCATTTGGCCATCTTCATTAACAGCRGAGAATGGCAACAGAAAAATGAAACACTGCAAATGTGTAATGAAAGATAAAACAGTAGGTAACTTCTGATAAGCACACTATGGCTCATCCATCTTGAGAAACCTGAGTTTATGAACTTTTCTTCAGCAGCAGGGGCATAAGTGCTCTGACTAATAATAACAGAAGTTGAGTCCAATTGCTCCCTTCACAGAAGAGATATAATTCAAAATTATCTGAACCAATGAACCTGCTTCACATTGCATTCATTTTCAAAACTACTTTTTGAAAAGCCACATCCTGAACCTGAACATTATCATCTTCAGCCACTAATCTCCATTTCAAAAGCCCGAGCTGAGCAGAGCAGGACCATCAGTGTAATTATTGTACATATATTTCTATTGACACTCTCCAGGCTTTTTTCAGCAAGTGGATTTGAGCTAAGTGTGTATTGTCAAGGTTGTTACCTCTTTGGTTAGTGAGAGGTGTGTAATGGTTCTTCTCAGAGAAGAACAAAAGAACAATCTCCTTGGTCTCTTGTCCTTCTAAAGGGATACACATCCCCACACAGCATTTTTTTTAACCTGTATCTTCTTGCTGGAGATATAATTAACATGTCACTGAACTGTCCTTGGTGTGTCCCTTGGACTCACAATGCATCACATGAGATAAACTCAGAGTGTCACCTGAATGATTGTGAGGCTGTATTGTGTGACATTCTAAATTGAGAAGGCTGGATATGTGTGGCTGCTTTTTTTTTTTTTTTTTCCTTTGGAAGAAGAAACAAAAATCAATTTACAAGCAGCAAATATTTTCTTTCATAGTGAGGACACCTCTGGCCTTAATTTGGGCAGCTGGCCAGACAGCAGCTACTAGCTGAGATTTATAGCTGCACTTTAATTTCCTTGAGTAGCATGCACACAGATTATCCTGTGTGAGCACAGATTCTGCTCCTGTGGGGAGCTGTGGTGCAGTTAATTGGCCATGGCATTTGGAGGCAGGAGAGCTGGTCCTAGCTCTGATTCTGGGACTGACTGTCACTTCAGGAAAGGCACTTTGTGTCTGAGTGTCTGAACTAGAGGCATTCATATCAGCGTGCTTTACCAATAAATGAGCAATTAAAAAGTATTAACATCAAATAACTGTGGCCAGCAATTTCAATGTAGATGTATCATTCCCTGAATGTAGCTAATTATTATCCCAGTGTCAGCCTTTGCCTCTTCCCCTCTTTACTTTCATTGGCTTTGTCATTTTCTAGCTGTACTTGGATGTTCTGACTCAGCTCCTGTTAAACTCAATTTTTAAGTGGATCTGTACAGTAAACCTTGTAACACTTTGAAGGCATTCTGGGRTTGGACAGCTGGGCCAGATGCATTTTCTGCCAGGGCTGATCACAGTCCAGGATTAGGGGCAGCCTTGGTGCAGCACACACAGTGCACTGGAAAACAATGCTCCCTCAAACAATGGAACAGTTGAGGGACAAAAAAGGCTCTGTGGTGTTTATTGTCTGCTTAACTGCAGAGATTAATGTGATCAAATCTGCTGGTCTTTTATGGCTAGATGCAAAATTTTTTTAAAAGAGCATCATTGGAACAGAAATAAATATTCAGTGGGAATTTTTCATAGAGGAAAGAATGCAATTAGTTCAAAATTTTGGTGCCAGAATAAAAGGACAAAGTGTAAACTGAAGATAGGAGAGAAATTCTGTCCCCCCTGTGGCTTATGTCTTTAAGAAGATTTTGTTTGTGTAAGTSTCATTTCATTTTCCTCTGTGTCTTATGAACAAGGTTCTATTATAGGTCAAAGCCAGTGAATATTMCTTACAGCTTGAGAAACAAGAAAATCAAAGACATAATCATTTATTAGGGCCTTTTAGTGGCATTTCTCATTTGGCTGTTGGTTCTTCATGCATWCACCACTGTTGAGAGCTTAGTCTTTGCTTTGGGAGGGACTCACTTCCTCAGTTTCTTTGGGCCTCTTGATTGAACTAGATTTCTTTACAGCAAAAAAAAAGGAAAAACAAAACAAAAGAAACCCCAAAACCACACAAAAACAAAACAAAACAAAAAAAAAAACCAAAAAAAAAACCAAAAAAAATCCCAAAAAACCAAAAAAACCAAACCTCTTGGCCACTCTCAATGGTTCTCAGCATCTCTGCTGGTGTGTGCCTGGAGACAGCCAAAGCTGGCTGCTGTGGTTCTCCTGCCTTGACGTTGTTCCAAACCCTGTGCTTTAATAAGGAGGGTTGGTTAAACATTTTCCTAAAAACAAAATGTTTGATTTTCACACCAAATCATGTCTGAAAGCTGCCCACCTTCCTTTGTGTTCCATGGCTAAAACAAGAATAAATAATCATCAAGATTTGCTTTTCAAAATATTGTTTCCATTGAGTTGGTATTTGTTATCTTAAAATTTCATTGGGAGGGATAAAGGACAATAGTTTCCATTGAAATTCAATATTAATGACACTGTTAAGCATAATAGATCTGATTAGATGGCAGTGGTTTACATGAGAGCTGGATTGGAATATCAGTTATCTTTTTACCTGGGTAAATGTAAACTGTGATTTTAAAGCTCMGATTAAAATGTGATTTAAGAGCTCTGATGAAGGTAGGACATAAGCAATAGTATTGGAAAAATAACAGGGAAATTCCAGGGAAGAAAGAAAAKTGATTTTATGAGAATCTCAAGGGAAAACCTCAGCAATATTCATAACAAATCTCAGTAGAAACTCCTGTGCTGACTCAGTTTGCTGTTGCTATAATTCCAAAGTTTTATGTTACACYATGCAATCTGATAAAGTCTGATTTCCACAATGAGGATTTCAGACACGGTTAATTGGGGAAAACAAGAGAAGAGTGCTGGTGTGGGAGAGCTGTCCCATTAGCTGCATTTTTTTGCCCATCCTCCGAGCACTGAAGCCACAAAGAAGTGATCCAATGCCAGAAATAATGCAGCTGTGACAGAGGCCAGTTTCTTGGTCACAAAATGTTCTTTGCAGAGATTCAGTCCTTGCATGATTCAAACCTCCCCTGACCTGTGCGCTGCAAAATTACATATATATAACATACATTTTGTTGATTTAAAGTCTAGCTTGCCAGGAACTGCAATCCAGTATTTTCATTGTAATTGTTATATTTTTCTAGACTTCCTCGTGTCACTGAAAATTAAGTGAAACTGGAATAAATGGCTTTGTCAACTGCACAATCCTTAAGTAAGTTTAATGCTCACCACTGCCATTGGTATTCAATATCACTAGATATTTRGCCCTGCATAATCACTGATGGACATTGATTTTGTCTTTGCTCTTCYCAGCACAGCAAAATGAATGTGAAAGTCAGAGTTAAATGAGTCCCAGTGCTGTCCTGCAGTCTGCTGAGAGAACGTTTCAGATGCTGAAGAACTGGCAACCAGCTCGAGCCTCCAGTGTCTTGTATTGCAACAATTAATGGATATGAATAGTCCTCACAGGGGGGATTCAGGTTACCTTTGAATCAACTTTAGAGGTTACACTCCTGAAGCAGACAATGAGGTTAATGTATGCTACTTTATGAACTGAGCAATTCTCTTCTTTAAATTAAATTAAAAACTTTAGTTCTTTTTTTTTTCCACTCTGAAAATTATGCCAAGTCACTTGTGAAGTATCAGCAATGAGAAGTTAAATTACTGTAAAGTTTAGGGTCAGAAAAATATTGTGTATTTTATAGTCTGTTTTTACACTCTTAATGAAGGGGTTGGCAAAGCAATCTTGCTCCTCTATTTTTTCTTCTCAGTCTAGAGCAGTTTTTCAGACTTCATTTAGGTCATAATCACATCCTCCAGCACAAAATCCATGGTGGCTGTGAGGCCAGTGTTGGGCATGTGAATATGGCAGGCAAATACTCCAAGTAAAACAAGATCTAACTGAGGGCAACAGCTGGTTAACAGCTCTGGAGTCATGCTGTACAAAGGTATGTGGGACAAACTTCTAAACTTCTGCTGTGCTTCTCCTCTAGAGGTGCATGGATTGGCATTTATCAGCTGCAGGGGCTGCCTGAGTGTCAGAACCCAGGGAATTCCTCTGGCTGCCCTGGAGGGCTCCAGCCTCCTGCCCAGGGGGCTCAGAGACCTTGGCACAGAGCCCCAGACCCTTGTGCCTTTGATTTAGCCCTTGGAAAAAACAATTACCAACCTTTATATGAAGAATTACAAGCCACAAAAGTTTAAGTAGGATGATAGTGAATTTATCGCAGGGTGAAAAATAGATTTTTGGGGTTTTTAGAATGGGGGTTCAGGGGGCAAGATGGAGGGATCTGGGCATGTCCAGCCTTTCTCCTTCTCCTTCTTGGCCTCCATCTTCTGCTGTGATGTTGGCACTTTTAGATTGGTTCAGAGTAGAAGCTCACTGTCTAACATAGGTGATAGGTATTGGGAAGTAATTGTAAATATTGTACATGTAGTTTTTAGTATAAAAAGATAACACTGCCCCAGGGACAGGCAGAGTGCCTGGAACTGTCCTGCTGATCTGACCTTGGCTGGACAGGAGAAAGAATTTTATAGATAAGAAACAATAAACAACCTTGAGACCGAGAACTGAAGAGCTCTGACTCCTTCTTTGACTGCCAGGCTGCGAAAAAAGACTTTCTAACACATCTTGGGGTCACTGTGAGCAGCTAAAACCCCGAGAGCAGAGAGCAGGAATCCTTTAGGAGCCTCCACAGCTGCTTTGTGCAGAGCACATGCTGGGTGGAGTGGGGATAGCCCAGGTGAGCAGCAGCCAGGGAGCCTCTGGCATGGACTGAGTTTAAGGAGCCTCTGTCTCCACTGCCCAGGGCTGCTTTGGGCATCCCCCAGCCCARGAGGGAACAGAAATCAATTCTCTCTTTGCCTTCTAGCTGTTTCTGCCCCAGCTACTCTGCACAGATGCTCCAGGGAATGGTGAAAAGGGTGGGCAGGGTCCTTAGGACTGATTCTCAATATTGCCATTCGGGACAGGCCAAAAATTATAAATCAGTTCTCCAAAGACTGTGAGATTTAGGAAAAAAAGGCAGAATGGTTTGAGATTTTGAGGCTCCTTTTTGCTTTGTCAGCACATAGAAATATGTGGTATTTTCACCCCAAACAAGTGATCTTTAGGGTATACAAAAGGGGATACAAAAATGCATCTCAGAGAGAGCCAGGCTCTCTGACCTCACAGGCCACAGAGCAGAACCTGCACTGGGAAGAAAAGTTACTTCAGGCTGTGTGCTGGTTTGGGCTGGGATTCTCTTTGCAGGGGCTGTGTTMGGGTCTGTGCTGAGCACAGGGCTGATAACATGGAGCTGTTTCTGTCATTGCTSAGCAGGGCTCACAGAGCCCAGGCCTTTCCTGCTTTTTGTGGGGCCATGCTGGGGAGGGGGCTGGGGCTGCCTGGGAGGCTTGGGAGGGACACAGCCAGGACAGGGGACTCCAAGTGACCCAAGAGATGTTCCAGACCACGTGGGATCATGCTCAGGATATGCAGTGAGGGGAAGAAGGAGGAAGGGGAGATGTTTGGAGAGAAGGAGTTTGTCATCCCAGGTTCCCTTTCCATGGGATGTGGCCCTGCTCTCCTGAGGTGCTGAACACCTGCCTGCCTGTGGGAAGCAGGGAATTCATTCCATGCCTTGCTGTGCTTGTGTGCATGGCTTTTGCTTTACTATTKAACTGTCTTTATCTGAACCCAGGGCTTTTCCAGCTTTTACCCTCAGGACTCCCTCCCTGATCCCACTGGCTGGGAGTGAGTGAGAGGCTTTGAGGGGCTGGAGGCTGGATGGGGTTAAACCACAACAACCTAGGAGGAAAACAACAGAAATTTTAAAAATAAAAGCAGGGAAGAAAGAGTTTGGTACTGCAGCTCTTGCAGCAGGTTGTCTCTGATTCTGCTTCTTCTGGCTTCGTGGTGCTCAGGTATTTTCTTTGCTACTATCAAAGGATCTTTCCTTATACTAAAGCAGTGGCTCAGGATGGAGCAGGGACTCTTGCAAGGACTTTTATCCAGCACAGGAGGCAGCCTTAGTTCTGAGAGGGAAACCTCTTTTGCAGAAAAACTTCAATTATGTGAAAGAGAGAAAAAAAGACGTGGGGGAAAATAAAAAGGGGGAAGGAAAAGAGGGAAAGAAAGAAAGAAAGGGGGGAAGGGAGAAAAGAAAAGAAAAAAGGGAAGAAAAGGGAAGAGAAGAAAAGGGAAGAAAGAATGAAAGGAATAAAGAGAAAGAAAGCAAGGAAGAGAAAGAGAGAAGAAGGGAAGAGAAGAGCACAGTGAGCACTGGAATACATGGGATAGAACCTCTGCTTTCAAACTTCAGTTGTTGTTCCTGACAACTCCTACTTTGGCAGAAGCTAATATGAGGTGACAGAATATTTCAGTCACTGATTTCTGCCTGCTGCCTGCACAGGGGAGGGAGAACTTAGCATAGCACCATACCCAGCTTCCAAAGTTCCACTGAATCTCTCTGTCTCTGTTTTTTTTTTTATTTTTTAGTTTTCAAACTTCTCTACAAGTAAATGATTGGAAAGTTAGTGATATGTGCAAAGAACATTTTTTCAATTAGTGATGCCCATTAGCTGAATGAGCATGAAGGGCTGATGTTTTTCCCCCTGAGGTAGCAGGTACACATGTGGAATTTGGGCTATAAATCATTACTTAATAATTCACTAGAGAATAAATAGGACATAAAAGATAATTAGAGATTTTTACCACTTGCCTTCACCTTAATTATGAATGAAAGATATTTGGCATTGTCTGCAGGACTGTTAAATTTTGTTATATTGAGATGGGTCTGGAAAAGGAAGATACAGCAAAGTCATTTTATGAAAGAATATAGCTTCTGGCAGAGTGGATCTTGTACATCATTGCAGGAGAGGTATCCAACAGTTATGATCTTAAAATCTAAATGCAATGTGCTGGACCAGGAATGGTGAATAGGTTTGTTTTGCTGTTTCAGTAATGACCTGTTGCCTGGCTCACAGGAACACATATGCCAGCCAATTTCACTGGAACAAAATTAATATTATATCTCCATGCTGCAATAAGAGTTAACTTTGGCAGAGCACAAACAGTTGGATATTCTTTCCCATTCTAAGATGTGCTGGAGATACCTGGAGACAGAGGGTACACCTATCATTTAAATTCACAATGGATTGGCATGCTCTGCTGTGACATAAGCCAGCACAGTATGAAGCACAGCTTTTTCCTTGCCTAGGCTTTGTTAACTTTAAAACAAGGGAAGATTCTCAGTCCTGCTCTGCTCCCTTTGCTGCTGTTTAGCACCTGTAAGAATTSCCCCTGCACAGATGAGGCAGTAATCCAAGTTACCTGTGCACTACACGTTCCCTGCTGCTGGTCACATCCTGGCCCAGCTCAGGAGACACAGGACACACACCAAGGAGCCCTGCAAGCTTCTTGTTGCTCACCAGGCACTGGTGATGGAATGCTTCATTGCCTGAAGGAATTACAGCAACCTCCACGCTGCCTTCTCCTGTAAAACCCAAACCAACCCTACCTACTCCAAGGATCAGGGGCTACAATGGAATGCAGGTGCCATGAGCTGGCTGGGGTGGAGTGATATCTCCAGGTGTGCTGGTCTAGGTAATATAAATTAATGTGAATGTGAACTTTCAGCCCAGAATTCATCACTATTTGTTATCCAGGATGGACAGAAAAAAAAAAAAGCCTTTGAGTGATCTGTAGTCATGTCATCACTTCCTAAAGAGTGGCTGTGAGGTGCAGAAAACCCCTGCCTCTGTCTGCCCTGTGTCCAGCAGCACATTGCCTGCTTTGTGAGGTTTGTGAGACCCAGAGCCTGCTGCTCCCTCAGCTCTGCACTATCACACTSCATAACAAAAAACCCCAAACTTCCAAAAATTGCCAATCTTCTCAGGTGCTGCCTACTTCAGTAAAAGGACAGAACTCTGAACAGAGAAAGGCAGACAGTGGCAGATGGGAAGATCTGGAGTGTTGCYCTGTCTTTCACTCTTGCCTCATCAGAAATAGCCCACTGAACTCAGATTTAGCTGCAGCTTTCCCCAGAACTTTGGATTAGACCCAAGCAGACTGAATTAGAGTGTATCAGCCTGGAACAAAGACAAGCCAGGCCATCATCTGAGAAGATTAAGAAGAGCCTTTCTGCTGGCTGGAGATGAAGAATTTTCTCCTGATGGTTTTGACAGCACAGAGGCAGGGTGATGCCCAGCATGAACCAGTGCCAATTGCTGCCCTACCTGCAACACCCTAAATTGGTGAATTGTGACACTATGCACAGGTTCTTCAAAACACWTTATTTCTGTCAGGCTCTGATCCATTTAGATTTTCCTGATGTTTTTCAGTTTACTTATTTACAACCCAGACTGATGTCTGGAGTTCGTTGAAGTGGCACYGGCAGAGCTGAATGAGAAAGAAATCCAAAAAACATGAGTGGCCTGTCAGAGACGTGTTGGCAGCTGCTCTCAGAGTATCCCTTGATGATTCCCTGGAAATGTCAAGGAAGAGTAGTGGCAGGATTGAGCCATGGCAGTTCTGCTTGTCAGGGCAGATAGTGTGCTTTGGAGTGATGGAAATGATAGACAATGTCCTGATCACACTGCTGAGGTCTTCATAGAGGCACTGAACAATCCCTAGGTTTTGCCAATCATTGAAGAATTCAATTCCTATATTGTTGACTGCATCTACCATCCAAAACACAAGTAAATATTTAATTCTTGTGGGATAATGTGATAAGCCCTACTTTCATTATGAGATGTGSAAATACTTAAAAAATTCAGAGACAAGTCTCTGCTAAGGCAGACAAAAATCAGAGTGACAAATAACAGACTCTAAAGCTCCAGCTCAATTTTCATTGCAGCRACAGACATAATAGTAATGTATTTCAGAATCTGTGAGCTTGCAAGTYTATATTATAACAGTTGGGAAGGAGGAATTGCAGAATGCCACAAGAAACTCATCTCCCAACGGGCTCCCAATACCTATTGAGAATAATAGGTCTCAATTTATGCAAGGTGCTTAAGCATTCCCACTAATTGTAAGCATGTAAGTAGTCCCACTGCTTTCAGCTGGTGATTACCATTAAGGACATGCTTAAGTATCTTGCAAAATTAAGGTTTCAAGAGAGTTCTGTTGAGTTAGAAAAGCTCACTTATGATCTCATACTTTTGTTGGATTTGGGAAAGAACATTAGATCTATAATAATTTTGAAGGGMTTTTTTTCCCCTCATTGTAAGTGAAATATCAAAGTGATAAAAAGATATCTTTTTGAAAGAGATCTAGGTATACACAGGCTTTTGGAGATGTAGATTGAATGTATGATCTTGCTTCTTCCACTTGATACCCCTGGCTCCCACCAGGTATTGCTGGTTCATACCAGCTCTGCTCAGGGTTTTCCCTGTGGCACTTGGTTTGCACTGAGGCAGAGAAAGATTTCAGGTCTTGTCATCTTTTCCTTCTGAGATTAAAATGAATGCTGTGCTTACAGGGGCTGTTTTGTTTTAACATCTTTGTAGTTGTCACCTTTTGGCACTGATTTTCACAAAATAGAGGCTGAGAGGCCCTGGGCATTTGCACATCTTTGGAGAACAWGGCTTGACAGCACTCTGTGTGTGTGTGCATCTACACCAGGCTGGTAATAATAAGTTAATAATAAAAGTTAGTGGAAAAGTGYCAGTGGATTTCAGGGGTCAGGCTGAATACCTGGCCAAGTCAAACACCTTATWMATAAGTTCTTAACTCTCTTCTTTTGGGACTCTTTGTCATAATGACTTAACCAACAGAACTCCTGAGCATTACCCAGATAGGACTTCTGCTTTAATTTGTCTCAMGAAAAAAACTTACCAGGAGGTTTTAACAGCAACTCTCAAGAAGCAACACCTTGATTTCTGTGAGGTATAACATTGTGAAGCAATCAATTCCCAGATATCTGAGCAKTGGGGAATCTGGTCATGAATCCGTGCTGAAACACGGATTTTTCATGGCTTCAGCATCACCTCTTCCAGCTCAGTCCTCACACTGATGATCTGCAGTGCTCCTGCCAGGCATCAGAGCAGAACTTACACCATGGGGATTTGTTTCCCTGCCCTTGATCCACTCCTTGTGTTTCTTTCCTTGCACAGGTGACCCTGTACAAAGCACGGCATGAAAAGGACGAGAAAGGAAGGCAAGGACACGAGACAAATCTATATTGGAGAAAACAAGCCTTAGCAGCAGTGTCATGTGTCTAKAACTTATAGGATGAAAAAGATACCTATTAAAGTCTTCCTTTTGACCACTGCTGTCACTGCAGGGTGACACTGCAGGGATTCAGGTGCATCCCTCTAGCAAGGCACAGAGCAAATGTGGTTCAAWTCCAGTAAGAAATAATCAAGGTGAGAAACATATCCCACATCATAACTTTTCTGTAAGGGATAAATATTTAACAAGCTCCTTCCAAAACTGGCAATTTGCTTGCAACCCCAGCAGAGGTGGCCTTCCATTTGCAGACTCTGTGGGACTGTTCCCTGCTCCTCCCCATGCAGGAGCAGATAACCCTGTGCTTTGAGTGGGCTGCAAGGAGAGCAGCTGGACACATTGGGGCTGACTATACTGCTCCTCTCTGTCCTGGTGGAGGAGCACTGGTTTTCTCTTTCAAAGGCCACACTCTCACCTGATCTCTGTGTGAAAGTGATGRTAGTGAAGATAAGTGTATGTTTATACACCTGTTTATCAGGTATATAAATGTATCCCTGCCTTTGGGGATGGGCCTCAGAATCCACTTTAATTACAGCAATGGATGTTCCAGGGGCATTTCCCTGTGCAGGATTCCCTGGAGAAGGTCTGTGCTCACCAGTAGAGGGAGAGGCACTCAGATGTGTTCCCTGTGCCTCTCASTGATGGGCCAGATTACAATTCCCCTGCTGGCACTGATGAATATTATTTGTCTAAGGGCACTAATTGTACCCACGTAACATCTCTAAGTCAGGCACCCACCACCTGTGGGCTTGCTCTGTGCCTTCAGGGWTCCAAGGCCTTTCTGCATTGTCACCCTGCCCCTGGCTTCCTCAGCACCCCTCTTATCTTCACTAACATCACTTTCACACAGACAAGCCTGGCCTGACTTGTCTGGCTTTTCAACGTGCCTGCTTCTCTAGGTAAAGTGCAGTGGTAGTCTCAGCTGTAGGCACCCAGAACTCCCACTTTTCTTCACTTTCCTTTGCTTGAATTCATCCTCATTGCTCATGATCTCCTTCTTTTGCATGACAGTCATATTTCCTCTTTCTCTGTGTTGCCTGCTTGGTTATCCAAGGACCAGCACATAAAAAACCAGAGGTAAAGAAATCATCCCTAAAATCATCATGGTGCTCTGGAAGGAACTAGGTGTGGTGCTGTTCAGCATRCTCTGCAAATAAATTCTTCATGATTTTCATTCCTTTTGTTTTGCTTTGCTGCTGGGGTTTTATGTTTGCTTTCTCTGCTGTTCCTTTCTCCCCTTCTTGCTTCGTGTCCTCTGTCSTTCGATATCATATTCACATCAGTTGATCCTCACCGTTTCTGCCAACAGTAAAATGGGGCATTAGCCAGTGTGACAGACAGCCAGCATGACAGACAGCCTTCCCCTCCTCCTGCAGTGGGCTAATTCCCCGTGTCCCTCCAGTGGCCTGCAGTGTGTGCTCMGAGCAGGCAGAGCATATGCTCACACATGGAACGAGCAGCCTGCCTCTCACGTGCTCCTCAGCATTGTGCTGTGCATCTCCAACAAGTGGGAGAAGGAGGAAAGACCATTCTATATGAAGTGCTGGGCACAAAAATAAAAATTAAAAAAAAAAAAAAAAATAAGGAGCTTATCAGATTTGCCATCAATAAGAAAGGGCTGCCAAAAAGACTAGGACGGAAAATGAACCCCTGAATGATTTTCCCATCTCTGCTTTGCTCAAAAGGATGCACAGTTACTGCTTAGTCTCAGCTTCTGATSTGTTGCCAGCCCCAGCTGATTGTCTGAAATGGAGGATAAGAGCTGCTGACAGCTGTGCCCTGCACGGGAGCTGCCAAACTGCAGCCCAGGCTGTCAGGCTGCCACGTGGCTGCAGGCCAAACAAGGCATCGATGACACATGTAATGAGYTACTAAAGGAAATAGCATGTATCATGGGTTCTAAGGAGAGCTGGCAGAGCCCAGGGATGGCCTTCTGCTCCTAAACACAGGATGGAGTGGCACAGCAAGGCTGAGGCTGTGTCAGAGCTCTGTTTCTGAACCTGAAAGGGGAAAATGAGGAAATGTGGCACCCCAGGTATAACGAGGGGAGTGATGAGTTATGCCAGAGTGATCATGCTGCAGTGGCACCTGGCTGTGGGTTTGGAATAGGGAAAACTGGCAGTGGAATAGAAAAGGTGTGGAGAGAACACAGGGATAGGTACAGAGCAGTGGTGAAGCAGCAGAAGCACAGACTRAGACTTGGAGGCTAAAGAAAGAAGGGGAAACAGCAATTGCTGTACTAGGATAGATGCAGACATCTAACTTAAAGAATCAGTGCCACTGAAAAAGTGGAACAAAATCAGTTGGGCCAATTAGGAAGAATTAAAATCTTGCAAATGCCACGCATGTTCTAGATGTTAGTCTTCATCTAAGTTAATAAAGAATGTATTGAACTCCTGACAGATGATAAGGGGAGTGTGAGAAAGAGCTTGGAAAGTGAAAATACATTTGAAAGGGTGATGTCGTTCTTAAAAAAAAAACAGACAAACAACTTTCTCTCTTTATATTCAATCTATATTGGCCCAACAGCATTTTGAAACCTGACCTGTGGCCAAAAGTGAACAGGGCTCTTTTTATCTGCTGCTACCCTTGCTTTAACACAGTCAGAGCCTCTCTGTCTCATCCTGAAATGCCTTTTCATGGCACATGTCTAAACAAGCCAATTCTGAGACAACATGCTTAATTTAATATCTGTGCATCTTGGGTCTTTACTGGTAACACTCTCCAGCAATACTCTTCTCTGGAGTGCTCTAATTCCTTACTGTCTCCTCAAAGTCTGAATTTCTTCCTAGTTTCAAAAATTTATCTCTGAAACTTTACCATCTCCTGAGAGATCTGCAAGAATTGAACATGTACTACCCGTGTTGTAACCCCTGTGGTATAAGAGACTGAATTGGCTGTGCTACAGCTCCTTCTAGCAGAGAGAAAGAAAAAAAAGAGACACCCTGGCTATATCCTCATTGGCACTGGCCCAGAAGCCTTGGTAATGCTACTCATGGCAGTGGGAAATTCTCATGAAGGGAGCACTCATCCATCATCACTGGGGTTTTTTGAACTGGAAAGAGGCTTATAAATGCCATGGATTTCTTTCTGCTCTCAGTAATCCATCAGAATATGCTTCTCTTAGCCACCTTGCACATATGCCAGAAAATCCCCAAATAATCCAGCCTGGCTTCTCCTGTGGTGCTGGTTTTCATCATCTTCAAAGAGTCTGTACTGCAACTGGTGGGAGGAAACAGCTCCAGGAAGCATGTCAGCTTTTCTGTTCCAACAGAAGCCAGCTGGGAGCAGATCTAGAATGTTCCTCCCTCACAGGTATTTTATTGCCAAAACAGACATCTCCTTGCCTGGTGAGCCARGGCTCCTTCCTTTATCCTGCTGCTTTGCTGGCTGGGACTCACTTCAGATTATGCCTTTGATTTATGAATAACATTCGAGCACAAGTGCCATGTTCCCAGTCCTCTGCCTCGTGCTGGGTGTCTTTGGGAAGCTTGGCCTCATCTCAGGGGAGATGCTGTATCTGCAGGGCAAGTTGTTATGCTCACCTCTCCCTTCTTGCACCATTTTGTTTTCACCCCAAAGAGGATTCACATGATCTTGCCATCCTGTTTCCTGACAAACCATGGAAATGTGGTGTCATCATCAATAAATGGGCAAACGTACACCAGTGGGTGTGTTACCTGTTTGTTCATGCTGTGCCCATGCCACAGCCTTTCTGTACAAACCAAAACAAGAACCTTCAGGTAGGCCCTAACTGCACGTGGGCAATAAAACCTTTCAGGCAGATCTTCCTTTTGGACTCGTGCCTTGTTTCATGAATCTTCTCTTGAAGCAGCAATTCAGAGCATYAACTTTAAGACCCAACAGAGAGCTCATCTTCTCAGTAAGGCTCAYGGTTCCTGTTCTGTGCAGATGGAAGGATGTCTGAACAGGACCAGTTCAGTTTATTGCAACAATGATCCCCATCCCTTCRTTATAACCTCTTCTTTGGTTTACATTCCATTCTTACCTCTCTTCAGGATGGTCAAGAATTTCCCTCCTGACACACACAACACAGCCCCACACTTTTTGATTGAGAAATGAGCAGAAATAATTTACATGCCTCATGAATTATACATATTACCTCTTTTATTCCGTTTGTACCTTGTGCATTTGAAGTTCTCCATGTATAAGAGAGTTTATGGGAGGTACAAAAAGCTGTTTGTGCTGCTTCACATGATACAATGACTTCACAATCCCTCATGTTTTTTACCATAAGCCTTCTGTCCTGCCCATGGGCTCCTTGTAGGGATGTCTGTTGCTCTCACTGCAGCTCAGTGTGGTAAAGCAGTTTTTCCATCCAGCTCACTGCTGCTCTCCCCTTTCCTCCAGAGGCTGCCATCCCTTGGCACTGATGACATCACTGCATCTGTTCTTGCTCKCTTGCCCAGTTTTGTTAAAATGATCTAGGCTAATTAACCATGCCTAATAACAAGGGTGTTTRAACCTGGCTCATTCCCACACAAGCYAGTTAGGGAAACTGCTTTTGTATTTAAATTATCCACTAGGAATGGTGTCATTTTCCAAGAGAGAGTGAAGAATTTAAGTGCTAGATGAGGATGATCAGCAGCAGGAGATGATGACTGGGGTAAGCTCTAGCTGAGACACACACATCTGGCCATGGCCTGAACTGCCACAGTGCTCAGTTTCCTGGGGCAGAATTCTTTTGTTGTGATTTTGATCTTCCTTTTGTAGAAACCCATGAAAGGTAATTTTAAAAGCCCTTCCCAGTAAGTCTAATGTAGACACAGAGAATCAGAAAAAMATGTATTGGTAGAGATCTCTGGAGGTTATGTGTTCCAACCTCCTGCTTGGAGCAGAGCTACTGCTAATACAGGTCAGGAGAGCTGCAGGTTTTCCTGGCCAAGCCTTGAAACCTCCACAATGATGTCTCCATTATCTCTGGATTACTTGTTCCAGTGCTGCAGAACCTTCAAAGATAAGAAATTTCTCCTAATCCCCAGTAGGAGCCCCATGAGCTGCAGTTTGTAGCTGTTAACTCTTGTTTTACCATCTGGCACCACTGAGGTCTGCCTCCATTGTCTTGCAATTTCCTTCAAAGCAGTTTTAGGCTGCTATTAGCAGCATCCTCTTCACCAAATTCAGCAAGCCTGAGTCTCTCCTTAGAGGCCATATAATTCTGGTCATTTTTCAGMTGTTTCTCCCCAGTTTCTCACACTCTTCTTGCCCTGGGCAGCCTTCCAAGGRGTGTCCTTCCCCAGGTGCACCCTGRTCCAGGTGAGGCCCTGCCAGTGCCCAGCAGCAGGCAATAATGGCCTGGCTCGTTCTGCTGGCCCTGCTGCTGCTCCCACACCCTGAGCACAGGGTGTCCCCTCTGCTGGGTGGCACCCAGCCTGGCACTGCCACCCTGGGCTCTTCCCCAGCCTCTGAACAAGCAGGTGCAACATCAGGMGGTTCCACAGGTGCAGGGTTCTGCACTCCTGCAGCTCCACTGAGGCTCCTGCTGGCTTCACTCTCAGCTTTCTCTGGGTCACTGAGAAGTGGCAGGTTGGGGTTTGAATGCCACCCAGCTCCTCCAATTTAGCATCACCTGTAACTGGTTGCTAATTAACCTTTGAGCCCAGCAGTTCCCAATCAACCTGATGTTGATTAGTCCAGCCCATACCAGAACACAAACAACGCTAAATCAATCCTTTGGAATAATAGCACGTGGCAGCAGGGTCCAATATTCTGTTTGCAGTGAATCCCAGCTTTTAAGTGTACCTTCCTTGCATCCAAACTAGTGCTTCATAATTAGTACACATATGACTCCTATTTCATAAAGTTATTTAAACAATAAAAACAAATTAGTGTCATTTTCTCTCTTCCTCATCACTCCTAAAAACACAAATTCCAACTTTGCTTTTCTATCCAGAATTTCTCCTTATTCTGCCCTTATTCAGGAAAGTGGTATTTCTTTGTCACAGTGCTCTTGACTGAACTTCCCCAAGAAAAGGCTCTCCTGGAGGGAATAACTTTTGCCTGATTGGCAGCAGAGAGGAAGGTTTAACTGGACCAAAAGCATTTCACCAAGTTGTGTAATGTRGGGTTCCAGCTCTGGGAGCAGAGACATCCAGGCCCAGTTTGGTGTGTCCAGCTGAAGGGAAACAGCCCCTGTGTCCACAGCATTTGTAAATCCTGCCTTTGGAACACTGTCTTTAATTTCCAGTGCTGGGAGGCTGCTCAGACCAGAGAGGTTTGGAGGATGAGTAACAGGAGCTGTAAGGGGATTAATAAGGGGAGATTATGAGTACTAAATATGCGCTTCTTGGTCAAAGAATGACTAAGGGGGATATACTAATTATCTCCCAGTATTACAGAGCTGCAAACTTCAAAGAAGGAAAGCCATTGTTTCACACTGTCACAAGGTATAGAACTAGGATTAATGAGGTGAGATTTAACAAAGGAAAATGTAAGCTCAATATCTTCCAAATCAGAGATTAGTCAAAGGAATGATTTGCCAAAAAATTAAAACAGTGGTATCTTAACTRTTCCATCAAAAGAGACAAAGGTTAGAGGCAACAAAATTAATTACTTTTCTCAAAACTGGAACTTTTCTCTAAYTTCAAGAACCATGTATGCAAGTTGGGCCTAGAATGGGAAAGTTTCATTTATTTTTAAAATTTTCAATGTCTTTTCTTAATAAGAGGCTACGATAATGAAGTGCTCAATCCTGAGACTGTTTCTATCATTAAAGCACTTAAAGTATATCTGAAATGCCTATGTAATAAATGCAACAATTTCATTCCTAGTCCTAGTAAAATGCCATTGAGACAACTGATTTCAACTTAAGTTTGGCCAACTGTGTGTGTAAGACAGACGTAAAATCACAAAAAATAGGAAAAGGGAAAATAAGTTTGCATGTTCTACTCTGTTACACATTCAATTCTTTCACAATATTCCAGTCTGCTGTAACTGATATCTCTGTGTGGGGCATGAAACAGGGTCCAGCCATAAATCTCTGTAAAAATCAAGTCAGGAAGGATGTGACACAGACACAGACACGCTGTTCCTTACAAAASAGAAACGTGAATTGCACCACTCCACTCTGGACATAATGACAGCACGAACAGGAGTCCTGACATATGCATGTGAGAGCACACATTTTAGTCTGGTCACATCCCTGAAGTGGTAATAAGATATCCTGATAATGTGTCAAATGTCAGGCTCAAAGCCCTGCTCCTCATTGAGCAGCACAGCTCCGTGTCTGACCAGGCAGACGAGTGCCACCAATGGAGGTGCCAATGTCAGCAGCATTCCTGAGCAGGCAGCCTCACCAAAATTAAACCTGGGAAAGCTAAAGGACACCCCTAATTGAGGCTCACACAGTCATTTTCTTCCCCAGAAAATGCTGAAGTGAAAGTTGCTGGCCCAGCAACCACGTTACTGATCTCTGTCCCAGCAGTGGCTGCTTGGAGCAAAGTGCCTGGGGCTGAGAGAAAGCAGCAGGTTCCWTGGGGGGCCAAAAGCAAGTCTGGGGCTCCTGAGGTCCACATGGCAAGAAACAAWGTGATCCTTGTGTTTATCAAGGTAATTGGTGCAAAACTGGCCCTAGGTCTGAGGCTGCAGCTGTCCCTGTGCCTGAGGTGGCTGTGGAGAYCAAACCTGGGTTCTGCAGGAGCCTGGCTGTGAATGAGACATCAGCACTGTGAAATGATGCAAGTAAAAGACATATTATACATGAAAAGGGCTGGAGTAAGGTTGAAAAGACAAGTGAAAGGAAAGAAGAATAACAACTTTCAAATGTTTCATTTCATAGCCTCAGCTTTCCTTAAATATATTTTGTTTATATGCTCTATGAGTATGTGTATAAAATAGTAAATATTTATTGTAATGCACTGCTGGTATATAAATCAGTGATACACTTTTACAACAGTGACAACAAGTTATCCTTATAGACATTGAGTGTTTATGCACACACACATCACTTTTGATGTACAAACTCAGAGCAGACCTGATTTTAAGAGGGGTAATGAAAAAGCCATAACTTAGCTGGTTGGAACTACAGACACCAGGAGTATGGAATGATTTAGCAGGATGCTGGAAAGTAATCTGCTACTTGCAAAAATATTGAACTTATATTTAATACAGTGCAGCTGTTGGGACTTCAGATTTAGCAGAAACATTCCCCTGCTAGTGAGCTGGGGCTTGTTAATAGTCCATAGAAATGTAAGCTGGTCACAGAGACCAGACATGTTAGAAGTGTGAGGGGATGAAAGGGGTTCCTCCTCTCAGGCACCAGCTTGAGCTGAGATTTTATTTAGATGTGTATAAGAGACAGTTAGAAGTGTGAGGGGATGAAAGGGGTTCCTCCTCTCAGGCACCAGCTTGAGCTGAGATTTTATTTCGTTATTGTAGCAGGATTAAATCAGTTTAAGGATCAGGATGTCTGAGACTGTGCCCTGGGAAACCTGGGGCAGAGCTGGTGATGAAGCCTGGTGTGAGTGTGGGGGCAGCAGCTGCCAAGGGCTGGGTCCCAGCTCAGGGGGACTGCCAGGGGCACCCCTGTGTGATGGATGGGTGATGAGATGGTTGAGTCTCACAATTAAAAGGCAAATATTATGTATATGGTAAGAGAAGTTTTATAGATTTATAGTTATGTTTCACTCCCTTGCATTGTTATCAGGGGGTGGCCTGGGTTTGGGACATTTGGGAGAGTGGGATGGTTATTATGGTAACACCTGAGCTCCAATCAAGATTTAAGGAAATAAATTCCACCATTGGACAGTGAAGAAGGAGTCCACAGACAGAACTTTAGGGGAGCTAAAGGGTCAAAAGGCAAAAGCCCAATTGTGTGGGTGAGCACATGGTGGGAAAAATCCTCTGCTCCCATTGCTGTAATATTTTCTCTATTCAGTCTTCTGTTGTATTTTTGATAAGGTTTTAATAAACCTTTTAAATTTCTGGAAGAGAGCATCATTTCTCACACCTGGATGGTCAGAAAGGGAAGTTTCCTTAGCAGCTGGACCATTCCCTGGCAGGAGAAGGCGAGCACTGCTTGCACAGGGCAGTGCTGGTTTGACAGTCTGCCTCCTCTTCATCAGAGAAGGCACAAACTGTGTGCAGGGRAGAAGTCCAGCTCCAGGTGCAAACACAAACAGGGCCCACACTTGCCTCCCTGTGAAGCCAATGMCTCAGTGCTGTGATTTCCAAAGGGACTTGTTGCTCTGCAGAGCCCTGAGCGAGCKGGATCCTGACAGAGCTGGAATGAGGCTGTGCTCTGCCACAATCCAGACACCAGCACAGCCAGTGACACATGCCACAGTGGAATTGGCTGCATGAAACGTTTTCATACAGCTGAAGTAAAACATTAAGCTGCTTATGGCCAGAGCAGCTGAGCAATTCACCTGAATAAGAGCAAAATCTCATTAGATGGAGACGGCTCTGAAGAGAGGGAGCACGGCCCGTGTCCCCTGAGCRGAGAGGGCTCAAATGCCAGGTTTGATCAGCCTTGCTCTGCTCTGAGACACCTGACTGCTGCAGCTGAGCCAGCTCTGCCTTCTGCCTGGGCTGGGGCTGCCTGCTGAGGAGGAAAAGCAGTGTACAGTGCCATGTCAATACACCCCAGGAAAGCTGAGGTGTCGTCAAATCCCTTGGATGATGTGCACATGATCCCTCCTGAATTTGGCCCTGAAGAGTACACCTTATTATATACTTTATTGTCAGAAACTTGAGGGAGAAAAGAGGACTTCTGGCTTTGATTTTTTTTTAGTATTTTAGGGGTTTTTTGGTTTTTTGTGGTTGTTGTGGTTTGAAGGGTTTTTTCTTTGTGTTTTTTGGGGTTTTTGATTGTTTCTTTGCTTTGTTTGGGTGTGTTTGTTTGTTTGTTTGTTTGAGAGGTGTGATACCAACATTTAAACCTGGAAATGTTTGTTTAATATCTGATAGTTAATTTGTATCCTCGCTGCTTGTTTTGCAATATGCCAAGGGCCAACCAGAAACTGGAATTAGCTGCATTTCAAAGGTTATATTCATGTAGAGCTTAGGAAATACTTTGGGAGCTTCTGAAAGAAAAAGATGTGTATAAAGTGAGAATTGATATGTGAAACATCAAAATGAATTCTATTTTTACAGCTAAGCCCTAAACCCTGACAAATAAAGGCTTATAACTGAGCCACTGACAGCTCCTTTGCTATTGCAACAGGTGATGAAATAGTGAATGGAATGTGAAATTTATCATAAGACATAAAACATGTAGGAATAAGATAACCTGCACAACTGTGTTTTTTAAAAATTTGCACTGTGCTAAATGATTTGGGGTTTCTTTTGGTGTCCCCCCATTCACCAGCGCTGTCTTTCTAATATAAGTCTTGGTAGAAAAAAGGAAAATCTTCATCCCTAGTGTTCCCGAAGCACAAATGGGAGATCACTGTAAGGAAATGCCACCCTCTCTTTCGATTTTAAGCGCAGTGAAAAGAATAGATAAACATCAAATAAGGATCTCCCTTTTCTTTTCAGTGTGGGAGCTAAAGGAGGGCAGATTTTGGCYGAGGTAAAGGCTTGAGCTGTCAAAGATTTCTGTCTTCCCTGCATTCCTCTCCCATTTCCCAAGGTTAAACGCATTGCCTCAAGGCAGCTGCTTAGAATGATAAAAGGGGCACTACAGGACAGCGGTGCTCTTTGTAATGTTAATAAACCTTGATTTTGATATCAGATGCAACCCTGGGAAAACCTGCCAGGTTTAGGCATAGAAATCTAACACTATTAGCACAAGTTCGTGTAAAGAAGTATTAGTCTGGGAATGGTGATGGTCTAGTTTGAGTGACATATGAAAGCAGCAAATGCACTCTCTTCTCTGCCTTGTCAAACCTTCCTGTTGTTTACCGACAACAAAAGGAATCGCCCGAGTGCTAATTAAACTGGGAGCTGTAGTGAGATGCTCTGCGAAGTGTCTGCCACAAATTCAGCTCTTGGGCTGCACCGCCAGAAGCTTGCCCGGAGCAGGATGGCTCTGGGTCCTGCCTGGGAACCCCAAGTGGAGCTGGCTGGGAACCTCTGAGAGAGCCACAGAGCACAGACTGCCTGGGCTGGACACCTCTGAGAGAGCCAGGAGCACAGACTGGCCTGGACAACTCTGAGAGAGCCACAGAGCACAGACTGGCCTGGGCTGGAACCTCTGAGAGAGCCACAGAGCACAGGACTGGCCTGGAAACCTCTGAGAGAGCCAAGAGCACAGACTGGCCTGGGCTGGGAACCTCTGAGAGACCACAGAGCACAGACTGGCCTGGGAAACCTCTGAGAGAGCCACAGAGCAACAGACTGGCCTGGCTGGAAAACCTCTGAGAGAGCCACAGAGCACAGACTGGCCTGGCTGAAACTCTGAGAGAGCCACAGAGCACAGACTGGCCTGGGCTGGAAAACCTCTGAGAGAGCCACAGAGCACAGACTGCCTGGACACTTCTGAGAGAGACACAGAGCACAGATGGGCTGGAACCTCTGAGAGAGACACAGAGCACAGACTGGCCTTGAGAACCTCTTGAGAGAGCCACAGAGCACAGACTGGCCTGCGACACTTCTGAGGAGAGCCACAGAGCACAGACTGGCCTGGGCTGAAACCTCTGAGAGAGCCACAGAGCACAGACTGGGCTGAAAACCTCTGAGAGAGCCGGGGAGCACAGACTGGGCTGGCCTGGAAACCTTTGAGAGAGCCACAGAGCACAGACTGGCCTGGGCTGAAACCTCTGAGAGAGCCACAGAGCACAGACTGCCTGCGGCTGAAACCACTGATGAGAGCCACAGGGCACAGACTGGCCTTGGAAAACCTCTGAGAGAGCCGGGAGCACAGACTGGCCTGGCCTGCGAAACCTTTGCAGAGAGCCACAGAGCACAGACTGGCCTGGGCTGGAAGGATGCACAGAGACCATTGACACAGCTCCTGTCCCTGCAGGACCCCACAGCAATCCCCCCCAGGATCACTGATCCAGCCCCAGTCCCGCCCAGAACCCCCAAGCAATCCCCCCTGTCGCATCCCTGGTGTCCAAACCCTCCTGGAGCTCTGGCAGCCTCGGCTGTGCCCATTCCCTGGGAGCCTGGGCAGTGCCAGCCGCTCTGGGGAAGCAGCAACCTTTCCCTATTCTCGCAGCGCTGACTCCCCATGTCCCTGCTCTCCAGCATTCCCTGGGTGCTGTCCCCATCCTGTTACAGATGGATAATGAGAGGATTGGCTCTCGCAATGAAGGGATAAATATTGTGTGAATATTAAGAGAAGCTTTGTCGATGTATAGTTATGTTATTGTAGTTTAGATCTCCTCTGTTCTCCCCATGGTTCCCTTTCCCTCTCTCTGTGTTGTTGCCATCAGGCAGCCTGGGCTGTCTGGGACAGGTAGAAGAAGCTGCACGTGTGTCCCTGGCATGGGGCAGCTGGGAATGGAAGAACTTGTTGCTGGGGCAGGGTATGGCAACACCTGAGCTCCAATACAGCTACAAGAAAGCAGTCTGCACTGAAAAATGGCAAAGAGGAGCTGACTGACAGACTTTGGAGGGGCCAGGGCTGGCTGGTGCAACCCCCAGGGTATAAAAGACTGAGCATCCATCTTGAAGAGGAACCAGCCATGTGGTACCCATGAGGGCAGTTCCCAGTGTGGGAATCCACAGAATCAGAGGGTTTTGGGAAAGCTGCAAAAGACAGGCCTCAGAGACAGCAGAGCTGTGATTAGAGCTAAGCAGTAGCCATGAGATTGGTCAGCAGAAAAATTATMTAAAAAGTAGAAAAGCAAGGACAAATAGAACAATGGTCTGTGTATTTACGTTTGTGTAGAATAACTCCTTAAGCTACAGAAAAGTTATCTAGCAAGATATTAGGAAGTTTGAAGCTTAATAATGGAGCTCTGTGCATTGTGTTTTAAGGCTCACAAGCAGGTATTGTATTTGAAATAAGCAAGCATGGTTTAACCAAAGGTACGTGTGCTTATAGTGGTTGGATGGAACTACTGTCAGTGTGCTTTTGCTTTGTGTGATTGGTCAAAAAACTTATAAAGTGAGTTGTAACATGAAGTTCTTGGTCTGCTGCCGGGGATGTGAGCTGCTGGCATCTTCCCATTGTCATGACCATGTAATGAGACTGATGCTGGAAAATAAAACAGCTCAAGACAGGTTCCACAGCAGCCCTGTCCCATTTGTGATTTGTAAACAGACCCCCGGCTCCCAGCACTGTGAATTTTTCCTTATTTAGTCCTTTTGTTGTATTTTTGTCAAGGTTTAATAAACCTTTTTAAATATTCAAAGTGAACAGTTGTTTCTCACACGACCCTTCCCCATCCTCGTGGCCCAGAGCATGGAAATAACTCATTGCAAGAAATGCAAAGCCACAGTCATGCAGATTAGATAGCCTGGAGTTTTACCCAGGAAGCACAGTGTGAGAAACAYCTGCTCACTTGTTAAAATTTTATGAAACTTTAACAAAAACTACAACAAAAGGACTAAATAAGGAAAAATTACAGCACTGGGAGCCCCTGTGACTATCAACTCCTTCAAAATGGATGCTCCACCTTTTATACCTCTAGCCTCTCCTAGAATCCTTTCTGTCCAGGGGTGGAAATCACTTTCTCACACATTGATTTGAGGTCAGATATTACCACAGTAACCAGCAAACCCTCCCAAATGCCCCAACTACCAAGGCCATCCCCTGATAACAATGCAAGGGGGAGGACATACTACAGRAACATAACTACACATCTACAAAACTTCTCTTAACATACACAGAATGTTCACTCCTTAATTGTGAGAGCCAACCATCTCATTACCCATCTATAACAATAGGAACTTTATTAAATGCTTTTCTCTCTAGAGTTCTGCTTAAAAATGACAGATGTCTAAATTGTGTTGGCCATTGTGTTGGCTGTCATTCTTAGCCAGATATTTCTGAATTAGTAATAAATATGTAAGMTAAAACCTCAGGGGAGTGACTCAGAATAAAGTAAAATGAGGCATATTTATGATAAAGGCAGGTGTAAATGAACAATGTATTTTGGCCATGTGGAGTTTGGCAAAATGGAGCTCCAGCTTATCCTCACAAAGCAGGGCTGCCTCTTTGAATCCATGAGAAAACCCCCACTGCCTTGAAAGAGGTTTGGATTTCACCCACAAAGGTCTGCTGAAACCTGAACAAAAGCAAAACATATTCTGCCAGTTCACAGGCAGTAAAGCTGTGTATTCTCCTCCTTCACATTCACCAGCAAGACCCATTCTCAGAATGAGAACAATTCCCCCAAAATGCAAAAGTCATTAATTAAAACAATCAGAAACTGTCAGTAGTGCACAGTAGCTGAAGCAACCACACTGACARCACTATGAAAATGATCCCAGTGCCTCCCTGGGGTGTCTGGGACACTGCTGCTCTCCCCAYGGGACAAGAACTCCTGGGTCCAGTGCCCAGCTGGGGCACACAGCWGGCACCAGGGTCACTGCAGACAGCAGAACACACCTGCAGAGTGGCAGCAGGGCTGTGGGAGGGAAAGCAGGGAGCTTGGCTTTTTAGCAAATATGGGTCTCACTTAACTCTGCCTAATTCTTCATTGTTTCATGGGGAAGGTACTTGCATTATATGTTCAAATATACATCKCATATATTCAAATATGTATCACGTAAAAATATTTTTAAATTATCTTTTGTTTAGGAAATTCTTCATATATCAAGATTTTRTACCCCACATTTCTAAGGAAAATGAAGCAATAGGAAGAGAATTTGGGAAGACACATTTATATGCTTTCTGAACTGTCTTCATATAATACTGAATTATTTCTCTCCATTCTTCTCGTGAAACTTCAAAATGAAAGGAAACAATGGGGAAGGTTTAGATATTCTAAAAGCATTTTTGAAACATATTGTTAAAGCAATACTTCAAATTTAATCTGCTTTTTTTTTTATTCTTTTGATGACAGTAGCAAAAATCGAATAAGCAAGGGAAAGCCATTACCTAGTGATTTGAGGTTAGATTTATAAACCAGGTTACTTTCCTTTTAACCACAGGAGTCACTGAGGCTTCATTTAATTAATAGTTTCATTGGGTACATGTGGCAGTCCATTAAGACAGTGACTATTGGCTCCAGGTAGATATTAAGATGTATCCAAAGATTACTTTATAACAATCAGCAGCCTGCCAMCCTAAATAAATACTAGATTAGGATTTTGGATCTGGTTTCCAGCACAATCAGCAAAGGATAGTGGCTTAACATTGGATCATGCCTTGTGCCATATGTTCTGTTTTGGGGTTTTTTTTCATTAAATCCATCAGGTAGAACTCACAGTGTTCCAGAACCTGCCCTGATGTTTGTCATCCTGGAAATAGGCAGGCCTTATTTTGAAATTACCCTTCTGCTCTGGAAAATTGTAATTGCTAAGTGTACATCTTAACTTACTACCAGTGGGGGTTATTCGCTTCTTCGGGGGTGGGGGGGGGTGGGGTGCTTACTTTTCTGTCAAAATCCTTTTTATTAAACCAAAATACAGCTTCAAATACCTTTCTGGGGCTCCTCCCAAGTGACCTGCTGCTACTCTCCCTTGTGCTAGCAGTACAGTGGCAGTGACAGCGGCAGGGGCAGTGACAGTGGCACTGTGTGAACCTGGGCAACTTCCAAGAGAGGATGGTGTAACTGTAGGCARAAACAAGCATAGCAGAACTCCTTTACTCTGGAAAAGCTGGAACTTTGCTCCCTCTGAGGTTTTGCTCTCATCTCCAGCTGTTTTCTCCTGTGGCAGCAGCAGGACACTCTGGTTGCAGCCGCTGTGCTGTTCTTGCTTCACACGGAGCAGCACTTTAAAACTTGATCAGTATAGCAGTGCTACTTCTTCTTGGCAATATCCACAGGTGAGCTGCTCTTTAACAACTCCTTTAATGTCTCAACAACATCAAAGCTCTTTTCTCAGCACCTGGGACTGTTCTTTGAGCACCTGATGTCTCTGTTACCACAGAATGCTGTTGTGAATAGATACACACAAACTGTGGCATATATTCTTATTTACCCGAGTTGTTCCTTATCTTTTAGGGGTTGAAAAAGTTTATCACTGAAAGAGCTGGGTTTGGGTTTTTTTTCCAGGCAATCTGAGCAGCATGACCATCTAGAGTCTGAGGAGTGCTAAACAGAGCAGTGCCCACACACAACTTTTTCAGCAATGCACTGATCCAGCAGTGCAGCTCCACTCACTCCCCACAAATAGGAGTGAGATGCTCATGACAGCACTCAAAGAGAAACCAGATATCCTTCAGTCTGACAGCTGCAGAAGAGCCTGCAGACCTCGGAACAGAAGGAACACCAAATTCTAGGTTCTGAGGAACAGCTACATTTTGTTACAGGAGCATGTGAGGAATCCCCACCTGTGAAAATGCAGGGCTCCATTGCACATGTGTCATGACTGTCTATGATTTTCCTCTCCTGTTTTGCCTCCCAGCTGCTCTGTCTGTGTGCAGCTCTGTGCAGCAAGGSGCTCATTCTCACCCTGTCCTTGCAGGGCTGGCAGTTTATTGCAGGGAGAATTCAGGTCAGCATGTAAGACATGGGAACAATCAAGTCTGAGCTTGAGCCTCAGGGTAATGTCCTATTTCTCCAAGCAAAATCTCTTTTCTTATGAATTAATGGTTTGTCTGGTCARCATCGATCTTTCTTCAGCTGAGCTTTTCTTCATTGATCTTTTCTCAGCAAGAGAAATGCCAGTCAGCTAATGCACTGATCTCAGAGCTGAGTACAAATGCAGTCAGCACTTGGGAGGGCTCCTCAGAGGCTCTTTGGACTCTGCTCCCTCTGCACTTGTCCATGTCTTTGTCATGCAGAATAGTCCTTGAGAAGCTTTCAGGGAAATGATATTAAAYTGTTGTGGTGTTGGGTGAAAGCTCCCGTGGTTGTGGTGTTTGGAGAGGAGAGGGAAGGAGTGACTGCTCCAAGCTGAGTGCCTGCAGGGTGCTGCTGTTTGAGCAAGGGCTTGGAGCTCCCTCCCTGCACCAAAATGCTTTACAGGGTGTTCTGGCTGTCTCTTATACACATCTAGATGTGTATAAGAGACAGGAGTGACTGCTCCAAGCTGAGTGCCTGCAGGGTGCTGCTGTTTGAGCAAGGGCTTGGAGCTCCCTCCCTGCACCAAAATGCTTTACAGGGTGTTCTGGGGAGAAAGCCCGAGGTGTTACAAGTGAAAGGGAATAAATCCATGGAGCTAAGATGACTCACTGACATACCATAAAGCCCTTTGGAGTGTTTAAATAGGAATAAAGCACAGCATTAAATATTTATTCACATCTGCATTTCCTCTCGAAATAACTAAGCTGCTTTGCATGTGCTCTACCTCTTTTACTTTCTAGAGAGACAATAATAAATCAGATGTTTTTAAAACCATCTCCACATGTCATATTGTTGTGTTTCTTGGAARGTAATGCTCTGGTAGATGTATGGAGAGCTACCATAGGTATCACTGGTAAAAGTAACAGTCATTTGGTACAGCTGAACTCTGTTTGACCATCAGAGGGAGAAAAGAGGTATAAAGCACCATATAGCAGCTCTCTTTTTTTTTCTTCTATTCCAACCTTAGTACTTTAGTGCAGAGATAGCTCTATCAATCATTTAAAACCACTGGCCATACCTTGCACCAGCTATCAGCCATAGTTCATACAGAGCTTTCTGTGTGCTCCAAATGGCTTTACATTMTATGTGCAAAGCTGGGTTGAAAATTTATAGTTGCTTTCCTTCTGACACCTGGATTTCCCACCTGGAAAATAAACTCCTTTAACTACTTTAAATCTTCATGAATTTCTTGCTGCCTGGATCTCCAAGGGCTGGGTTGTGACTGCTCCTGCCTGCCCATGCCATGAAGCAATAATCCTATTCCACTGTGTGTGAGTCTGGCTGATTCATGGGCTCCAGACACAAAGCAATAAGCAGACACTGTATCCTCATTTAAACCCAGCTTCTCAAAAACAGTTAGGAATCYAACAACTCAATTTCAAAGGAATTTGATGCCCAAATGTGTCTGAGAGTCTGATTTCTGGTCCCTGCCCCAAGACAAAGAACCAGGGACAAGAGAAGAGTGCAGGTGAGTTTGTTAACACCTGTTCCAGCCAGCAGCATTGTGATTTGCCATTAGTATAGGCTTGGAAGAAAACATTTTTTTCCTAATACTCCACAACTMGTTTTCTAGTATTCTTCAGAAAATCTTTCATTGGGTTGTTCAGTTTTAGGCTCAGAACAGAGCATTTTTACCTTTCAGTACCTATCTGTAATGCTGTAGATGCTGTTCCGTGCACCTCAAACCTCATACAGATAGATATAGTTATGTGGCTGTCTTGAAAATTATTCGMTTTAGAGGCAACAGTGTTTTTAGAGAGGACTGTCATTGTCACCAAAKCTGTCTCAAAGCTACAGCCAGCAGCACGAAAATATCCTCACAGACACCCCTGTGGAGGGGGAATATGTGCAAACATGGAGTAATGAGTCAATCAGAACAGGGGAGRTACAGAAAAGGTTTCATTCTTCATAATAAACTGCACCGGTCTCTGAAGGGAGATTCTTTCTTGCCATTTCTGCTTGGCACTCATCGATTGCATTGGCTATTCTCAGCACATCCAGAGCAAGAAATAAGGAAGATATTCTTTTATTGTGAGGGTGGTGGGGCCTGGCACAAGCTGCCCAGGGAAGCTGTGGCTGCTCCATCCCTGGAAGCATTCAAGTCCAGGTAGGATGGGGCTCTGAGCAGCCTGATCTGGCTGCAGATGTCTCTTTTCATTGCAGGGGGGTTGGTCTGAGTGGCCTTTAAAAGTCCCTTTGACCCCAAGGCTCGCTGTGAAGTGGAGGAATTTGTTTCCCCGGTGGCAGAACCCTTTTCACTTCTCCAGGCCAGCAGCCTGCACACTCTGCACTGGGAAACCCTCTCAGACTTGCAGAGGAATGTGCAGAGGTGAGAGATGTGATCAGAGTTTCTATGATTTACTCCCACAAAAGGTGCTGGAGCTCGTTTTTTGCCACAGAACTTCTCCTGGGAGGTGGCCTGAGCAGCTCCCTGGAAGCACCATAAATCCCCTGCAGGCACTGCAGAAAACAAAGCCCAGTAATTGCAGAGATGCTGAGTGATCTGGTACCGTGTGCTGTGGGATTGAAAATGGTGCTTCCAGAGGTACCTCCTCCACATTCCAAGCATTATTCTGTGTTGGTTTAATCGGAGGGCCACCTTATTATGTTCAGCTGGAAATCAACCCAGATCTAATGCACTGGGCTGCTGCCTCTAATGCAGTTTACCTACCATAAAAGTTAAAAATAAACTACAGCTTATTCCACTTACTGYAAAGTCAGTTCAACATGTCATGGGGCTTATTAGCACACTGAGAATGTTCTTCATGCCTTAATACTAGGGCAGGACTCTGATGTAAAAATGAAATGAAACTATTTAAATTGACTTGGATACTTATTAGGGAGAGGGTTTCATTTAATTCCCTTTTCTGTTTTTCTCTCCTTTATAGAAGCAGCCATCTGGGCTTGATAGGAGGTAGGGCAATGACAAGTCTATTCTGTGAAAAACACTATAATTTTTAAAACACTATTACCAAATGAGACTCAATAGACAAAGTGTGTAAGTGAAAACTGATTTGCCTTGTGGAAAAAAAAAAGTACATTCTAGCTGTATGCTATAGGGATCTTATGCTGCTAATTGGAAAACTCAAATTTGTAGACATTTGCAAGTTGAACAGGTGACAATAACTGGTGATAACCAAGGACTAATTATCTCAACTGGGAATTAACCATCAGGTGTTCTGAGCMAAATAAAAGGGGAGGGAAAACTTGGAATAGCAATGTGTCCTATTTATTTTGAAAGAATTAGCAGAATTTTATGTGGGATTAAAAAAAAAAAAGTTAAATGAAACAAATACTCTCTAGGCCAGTACTGTGTGTGACTACTGTGGTTCCATTTCTTAAAGAACTTAGACTGGGGGGAGTGGAGGAAATAATAATGTAGAGTGGTATGATTTGCCTGCTGAAAAAAAACAAAAACCCAACCCTCTTTGTTCTCCTTTGAATTCTGCTAAAGTGAAAAAAGAGCTAGGTTAGCAGTTCTTGGAATTAAAAGGGTTTGATTGAAATGGTTATTTATTATTCCAGTTGGAAGTGCACAGCCTGGTGTAGGTCTGGGGGCAGGAAAGGCTCAGTGATTGCCAGGGCAGAGAGAGCAGAACAGGGCAGAGAGAGCAGGCTGCAGAATTCCTGCCTGGTGCAACACCCAGAGGTGATTCCACACTGCTGATTCCACCCTGCTCCCYTTTCCTGCACCTTACTGCTCATTGCAAAAGTTAAATTCTAACAAGTAGGGCTGAAAGAAGATAGCGCCCTGGAGGGTACCAGGAAAATGACAGAACAGCAAGAGAGCTCCAGCAAACAGTGCCCTTCTCCTCCTTTCCTACCATTCACACAGGGTTTTTTATTSTTGCATTCTGTTTGCCTGACACACCAAGTGAACAAAAGTGACAGCACTTTAGAAATAATATCAAATTCCAAAAGCAGTCAGAACCTTAAATTGGAATTTCAGTCTTTGACATTGGAAACAAACATACAAGACAATTGTTAGCATTCTGCATTGTGCAGATAAAGACACAGACTAGTAGCAAATTCTTCTGAGAGACATGCCTGATAAGATTATAAATTAGGTTTTACAGAGAAAGTGCACTTAAAGAGAGATTTAATTGTTTGCCAATAAAAATCTCATGTTGCATGGAGATTTCAGAGCTCATTTTAACAGTTGTTACTATTCAAATGCCTTGTTTTAACACTTTAGGGGTTTGTTTGGTGGGTTGGGTTTATTGAATTAATTGTTCTCCCTCAAAYTTTCACTGACTATTATCCTGACTTTTGAGTGTGGTTTAAAATTTTGCTTCCTTTTGCAAAGTCTATATTGGTGTGCAAAAGATGGCAAATGCGGTATGTAAGTAAAAATATTTTCTATTTTTTTTTTTAGATTTAAAAAACCGGAAGTGTAAAGGTTACAACTGTGAGACTGGGTGCCCTGTACTGTTGGGCAGCTCACCCTTGACATGTGACTGATTTTTTGGGCATGTCAGCTCTGATTTTGGACTTTGGGGCTTATTCAAACCACTGGCAAAGCCCTGACGATAAATAAGTTTGTAGAGATGCTTGGGGAAGATGATGTTTAACCTCAACTGAGTCTCAACTGCAGCCACAAATGTCAATGAAGCTGCATCAGAAATCAGTAAAGAGTCCTCAAACACTTTCATTGGATAAATTTCATTAAACAGCTAAGGATTTTCATCTTAACTCTGTTATTCAGATTTAGGAAAATGTTTCTGAATGCTTAGAACAAAATATTTGGTAAATTCTCCTSGTCTGAATTAACAGGTGTCAATGTGTAGTTGCTCTGGAAGTGTGAACCTGTCAGTGGAGGTAACACAGCTGCCCCTTTATGGGAGATTAGGTCCTGGGGGCTCATCTGAATCCCATTAAAGTAGTAAAAATACAACTGACAGGTCTTTGGATCAGGGCCACTGGGAATGCCAGTTCTTTGGCATTCYTATCACTGAACTTGGAAATATAATTTCCATATACATTCACTAATCAGCATTGATAATCTATTGAAACCTCCATGTCTGCACYCCCACAGTGAAAGACAAGGTGGATTTCTGCTAGGACATCAGCCAGATTTTCTTCACATCAACTCTTCAGCCTCCCAGTTTCTACATATTTCACCTTCTGTTTCCAGCAAACATCATCCTTTGCATCAAAGGGCTTTGGGACATCCATTTTTTGCTGACACATTTGTGCTGTGCTTTATTTATGCATCATCAAAGTATGGTACTGCCCAAAAGGTGAAAGACCTCTCTCCCCTTTAACTCATTTCCTGAGCAGACCAATATCATCCAGCTTCAGACACTGACAAATGTAAATTGAGGTCCGTGAAATTAGAAAAGTGCTGAACTAGAGTACACAGAAAAGTGTGACATTCTCCTGTGGTGAATAACAATCTAATATAATATCTCCCATAATGAGAAACTTGGATGTGGGATATGCTTTACCTATTTGTGATGTACATAGTAAAACCTTCCTAATGCTCTTGATGCACAGAGAAATTGCACACCCCGAACTCTATTAATGCTGCTTTTGTATATCCAGCAGCAGGGAGAAGAGACTCTTTGCAAGGTTAAACTGAGGGTCAGAGCACTCTTTTGAACTTTCTTGCAGTAGTTTCTCACAGTGCAGCTGCTGAGGTGGTGGCCATGTACTTGCTGAGGTACTGAATTCCTGAGTAGATATTTAGAATTGGAAAACAGAAGCAAAAGCTTCTTAAACATCTCTCATAGCTTCCAACATTAATTATTAAAGGAGGATGCTTCCAGAATCTTAAAAGGCAAACTCAGAATCTTTTCTGAGTTTGTAGATTCATCAGAAATAATGAGAGGGCAGCTGTGTCATATCCATTTCAGAGGTTTCCTGATAAATTTTCAAAGTGCTTTTCCTGTTGATTGTTTACATAGAACATCTTGGTCTATGAAAAAGTGGGGTTGTTATTTTGTTGTTTTGAATATATCATTATATAGTTTTCAAGCYTTCTCTGCAATATTTTCTATTAGCACAAGTTGAGTGGAAAAGAAAAATGGCTTCTTAACACCATTCTAATTTTTTTCTCATCACAATTTATTTTTTTTTTCCTAGTCACAATTGTAGAGCACAATCTGCTCTACTGTTGACTGAAAATGGACTGGGTTTCACTTGGAATTTAGTAYAGATTAAAAAGCTGTGGTGAAATTTCAGTTGGTGTGGTTTATTGAGAGTTTAGGACAGAAAAAGAAAACATAAAGGTAATGTTTTGATCTTCATGTGCTTTTAGACACCTTTGTGCAGAGCTAATTGGGAGTGTTTTCAAGCTGAAATTTCAATAAAACTGCACCTTGGTCACCCTGAGCAAGGCAATAGTCCATAATAAATAGGTGCAGTAATTAAACACCCAACYCATGGTTCTGATTCTGGGAATGCTTAAACATATCTSTAATTTGGCATTTCTGAGAAGCCCTACAGACTCTGAAAGCTCTCTTCCCAGAAGGAAGGTTGTTATTTTGGGAGCAGCCTTGGGGTGCATCCKTGTAGAATTTGGGTTTGCAAATCAGTTCCATTGCTGGGGTGCAGGGCCTGAGCATGCCATGGTCCCCCCTGCTCCACACAGCTCCACTGCTTTGGCCTCAAGCTGTTCCATTTGGCTTTTTTTTTTGGCCAAAAAACTTGCACAGCATCCCCCCAGAGGTTTGTGCTGGTCAGGATGGCAGCTGACTCCACACAATAGCGTGGTAACCTGTGCTGTATCAGCTTCTGATGCCCTGGATTTTGGTGTTCAATGGAAAACAACAATAAATTCATGGAGCTTTGCTGCCTCTGCCAAATGTGACATCTTTCAGAGTATAACATGCTGAAAAGCTTGCYCAGTCTGTGCCAACTGCATGATTTAGCTGCTATAAAATCCCTCTGAATCAAAACCATTTTGAAATAAAGAAGAACCAGCCTGAGAATTTCATTGCACTGTTGGATATCCACTCAAAGATCAATCACCTGTCCTCATTCTGTATTCCTGCTGTATTTTTCAGCTTAATCTTTTCTAAAGCTTACCTATTTCATTTAGGCTGGAATTTTAAAAGACTGGCAATTGCATGCAGAGGCAGAGAGTCAAGAGTGAGAAGTGTCAAACCTGGACAGCAAAGTTCTGTACAAATTGTATTGTGCCATTAAAAAAGGCAATCTCTTTCTTCCTTTTTTGTTTCRGTGGAATTCTTCAATGCCCAGATATGCTCAGTGTAAGTTTTCCAGGGTTTGGCATCCTKYTATTCCTGAATTCTGTCCTGCCCMAAGAGTAGATCAGTGCAGAAAACAGGATTGGCTGCAAGGGAACAGGTTAACCCACCTGATTCTCTTCAGTTTTCCCWTCCAGATAAAGTTTATAACAATWTTTGCCACATTTCACAGTGGATGTCCAAGCCTAGATTCTCAACCAAGTTACTTGTTCAGAAATTAAATTAAAAGAAAGTCTTAAGGGATGGTTCATGAAGTATTTGAAAGTGTTTCAGTAAAGGATTTGTTATGTATAGGAAAAATGCTTCTCCCTTGGACTTTTGCACTGAAAGGATGTTTAAACAACACAGAGCAATGCAAAATATTGGAATCATGTGAAAGGATTATAATTATGGTATTAACTTGTTGGTTCACTCTGAAACATTTCTAAAAGAGCCACTCTGGAACAGATTAGTAAAATGATAAAGTATCATTGCAACATCTGATCAAAAATTCAGTAAGTTAATTAATGCTCCTTTTGTCCTAATAGCTTATATAATGAGAGGGGACTTTGCTAAATTAAGCATGGCAAAAAAAAATTTTGTCAGCAGTTTGGCATAGGGTGGGTTCGTGTACCCAAAGTTGTCAGAAGGTTTAAGAGCATGGCACAGTACCTGTGTGGGCTGTTTCTGTGCATTTCCACGTGTGTGTTTGTGTGTGTGAGGGCTCCTGCCCAACTCCTGCAGCCCTGGGGCTGTGGGAASGATTGTGAGCAGTACTTACCAAAGGTATTTATCATCAACTGTTTAGAATATTTGATTACAAATTTACATAGGAAAGGCAACAGCCTCTAATGAGAGTATAAATCACCTTGGAATGGTGCCTTGACTGGGATGGAAGTGAGAACCCTTTGTGTTCACCCTGAGAGCATGCTAATAGGGGTGCATATTTATTTCTAGGCCGTGTAATTAAAAACAATTTGAAGAACTAATGTTCCAGCAAGTAGAATAATGACTGGAGAGGAAAGTATGGATAAAAATGCTTTCTTCCTTCTCATGATGAAAGGTTTGGTCTTGACTTTCCATTTTTTCTAGCATGTCTTTTATGATGATCTGGTTCTGAGTCTGGTGTAGCACTTCTGAAAAGCTGTTCATTTTCCCCTTTCTTTTTAGTAAACATTTTCTGGGGGAAGGATGAGCTCTTCCTTGTGGAGAGACAAAATGAAGGTGGGCTGAGGTGATGGCAGTGGATGGTGAGTGAGAAGGCCTTGCTTGAAAGGCAGCAAATCAGAGATCAGCTGGAATTCAGTGGTGGGAAGTGACCAGGAGGGAGCAGGATCCTTCACCAACACAATAAACACCTTTAGGAAGGCACTGCTGTGCCAAGGGCAGACTGGCTTCTTCATCTCTTCATGCACCTCCATCAGCTTAGTGGGAATTTGCTTCAGGCTGAAGGGAGGGGAGAATAAAGTCAGAATAAAGGCACATAAAGCACAGTGTGACTGAGGCTGAGCCTTTGCTGCTGTGTCACACAGCTTTGGTGAGACCCTGCAGAGTCACTGACTGCACAACCTCCTGCTTCAGGCCCTACTTGTGGGGCTGCTGAGAGAGAAAGAGAAAATATTAATTACTGACTTATTTCAGCTGATGTTTGAGCAGTGCCTTTCAGCTGCTTCCAGAGTCTCCAGAGGTTCATTGCAGTGCAGCTCATCATGAGATGTCTGGCAGGTTTCTGTGTTTATTAATTTGACTCAGGTCATCCCTGCAGTTCAGCCTGGGGGCTAAAGCAGACCATGTAACCCATTTAGTATTAAACTTCTGTCATCTAAGTACCACAGCAGACAAAATTTAAGCTGCATGCATAATTTACTCTCATTTGAAAGTTATTCTGCTTGTACTGGGGGTGTGTTGATTACAAGGAAGCATATGTAYAGAGAAAATGCTGAATTTCACTTAATAAATCAGGAAAGTCCATGAGATCTGTAAAATTCCCAGTGAGGAGTCCTGGCTGGGTCTTTGCTCACAGGAAATATCCTGAAGCCTCTGAAGCTCAGATGAACCAGGACAGTTTCCATGGGGTCTGGGCTCATCCCTCCCTGTCCCACCTGCTGGTTTCCCTCTCTGCTGGGCACCACAGGGAAGGGAAGCATCCAAATATTTTGTGATCTTGTGGAATCAGTGCTGCCCGTTCTAGCTTGGTTCTCAGCCTTGGCAATTCCATATGGCTGTTTCTGTTACTGTATTTTTCCTGTTAGGTTTTGAACAGGGCTCATTCCAGATGTAACAGTGATGGTTGTTTCTAGTATGGCTCAAGATTTCATCTGAGAGAGTCGATCTCTATTTCTTGATTTGTTTTGTGTGTGTGTGCAGCACTTCTTGATTGTATGCTATTAAATCTCCCTTTAGAGATTTTTCCCTCCCTTATTTTCCCCCTRTAATAAGAAGAAATAGGTACATTTTGTTCTGTCTCTTAATGGCTGTTTTTATTCTAAGTATTTATGGCCTTAACAGGAGCAGAGTTAATARCATATGATGTCAATATTCTTCCAACATAGTTATGCAGCCATCTTACATTTATGACCTTTTCCCCTTATAATTAGTTCCAGCTGAAATTAGATTCAGTGAGAGCCTRACTCCAATTACAGCCAAATCTGAATAAAACTGATTCCACTGTGGTTGTCTGGACGAAAAGGAATCAAAAAAAGAAAGAAAAAAAAAAAAAGAAAAAGCCCTTTCCAGTTTCACTGTAGATAACTAAGTCTCGCATCTCTGCAGTACATCTGCACTTAATAAAAGTGAAAAGGGTTTAAGGGCCAACCCTGGAGAGAGCAGAAAATTCTCAGCTCTGCCAACAACTTTGAGCAAAAGTCCCTCCAGTTTTCCATGGCCCCTCAGGAGAGGCCCAGARGCAGGAGTGCTGCTGAGTGCTGGAGCAGAGTGGCAGCAGCAGGGGCTGGCCAGGGCCTGTGTGGGGCAGGGTGTCCGTGCCCTGAGACCCTGGCAGCTCAGGACCAGGCTCCTGGGGGTGCACACCTGGAGGGCTGCAGCCACATTTCCCTTCACAGAGAAAAGCCAGGCAGGACTTCCCAAGAATATTTCTGGGTTTCACATTCTCTGAACCTCAGAGAAGGGAAGGACAATTCTTCATCTTGCTTGCTGTGCCTGTGTTGTGCCAAAGTAGAATGCAACATGGAGATTGTAACCCAGTGATGGTGTTTTGTTTCCTTGGCCTGTCAGGGCCAGGTGTGTGTGTGAGTCAGGACTGTCGCATCACAGTCACGAGATTTCTGTGCAGTTGAGAGCTTGGCAGATTCAGTTTAGATGCAATTTAATATAATGTAATATACTATAAATAATATAGTATAATAAAGTCAGCCTTCTGATAAGATGGAGTCCTCCTCAACATCCTCTCTCCTCCCTCAGGGGTGCCCTGTGAATACCACAGGGGGTCCCTGCTCCTGGTGCAGAGGGSTTGGGATGCACACAGCAAAGCAAGGGGGGATGGCAGCCAGCTGGGCATCCTCCCTTCCCTGGGAGGAAGCTGGATGTGTGGGGATGGCACAAAAACCCTTGTGGCACCTCACAATGAGGGCATCCGGGTGAGTCTGGATCCCAACCCTTAAATGCAGATGTGCCCAGCACAGCTGGAACACAAACACAAACAGCTCTCTCTCCAGAAACTTCCCAGGTGTTCACTGCCACAAAGAAATATGTGAGAAATGCAAGGAGTTGCTRTGAATTCAAAGCTGTATTTTGTATTAGCCAAATGCATCAAAAATAACATGAYGCCTTTCTGCCATTATCAGAGATATTTAGCTGGGATTAAATGTTTGTTTACCTCAGATGGGTTTGCAGCCAGGTTTATACTTTTATCACCTCCAGATTGGATTACTGTAATCCTTTATTTGCACATTATCCTCGGGTATTTTCTTTTTTTTTTTTTTTGTCTTCTCCCCCCTTTCATTTTTGGCRGCTGGCTCTGTGCAGAAAAACAAAAATTGATTTCTGGCACCCGGAGGAGTAAATTATCTCTTATCCTCTCTGAAATCATTGTCATATTGGGTTCTGATTCCAATCCAAATTGATCTTCAAATTAGATTCTGGATCAATGATAGCCTAATAATGGAAAGACACTGACTGCTAAGGCTCCTACCAGCTGCTGTGACCCACAGAGGCTGATGAGAGCATCTCATGGCTGTGTATAATCTCAGAAAAATTAATGCACATCCAGTTCCATTAGCTCACTGCTATCTGTTCCATCAGGGCCATAATGTGCTCGGGGTCAGCAGTGCCTTCAGCCATCCTCACACAGCCCATTCCCCACCCACATGGGGCTGCTGGCCCTTCCCACAAAGCTGTGTAAAGTTTTGGCAAGGGAAAAATGTTGTGTTTCTAACCCCGAGCCTTCAYTTCCAATTAAGTGCCTTCTGAGACACAGTGAAATGGCCCTGCAACATTAAGTGAAATGAATCCAAAGATTAATTAAAGTTTTATATTAAAAATTGACAATTTAAGGAATAGGAATAAACATTTAGTGAACAGATAGAAGATCCAGTATTCTCCAAAGCCCCTCCAAGAAGCAGGAATTGCAGCTGAGGTGCAATTTCCCTCCAAGCTTTTCTAGGCACTTAGTATTTCAGCAGTGATTTATCTGGAAATATGTGTGAGTTATTTTGAGGCTTCTATGATTATATCATTTGATGAGATTTTTTTCTTCTCTTTTCTGCACTGAGGACTTTAAAGTGAGAGAGACAGTCCATAGATAGCTTGTGGTTTGTTTAATTAACTGGCTTTCTTTTTATGGATGGCTGCTTGCAAGGCTGCTCTTTCATTTAGTGATTGTTTTTGTTATTAATGGTTTCAGACAGAGCTCTTCACGTATCAAGTGCAAGTTTTTGCAAAGCCAATGAAGGAATCACACAAGAGGGTTTTTTTCTCCTCTTTCCTGCCGCTCATGTTTATTTTCTGTGGTGTTGCTCTCCGTGGTCTGCTGTGGTTGTTAACACTTTCCATCAAAAAATAATGMTCAGGAGCTCAAAGTTTTCTCTCTCAAGTTTGCAAAGTGCTGCTTGTTTGGCAAAGGTGTCAAGAAACACTGATGTCCTTAGTCRCAAATAAGAGGGAGGGGCAGCCCAGGAGAATAAATTTGATTACGTTTATTGTTCATAAACACCTCCTCAAGTAAGTGAGGAGGTGTTAAATATGTGATATTGTGGTAGGAGGGTCTCTGTGTTGCCTGTAAGAGGTGAGGATAGAAGACCAAAAAGAAATTATTTATARGTGACTGAGGGAGGTCAATAATGTAGGTGCTGATTAACAATTGGGAGCTGAAATAACTGTTATTTGCCTCCCCCTCAGATATTACATTATTTTCTTTCACCAAAGGGAGCTGAAAGCTGTTATTCAGGTGAGGCCCACTTGCTACAGCCATCCTGTGAAAGTCCAAATAATTCCCCAAGGAGTAACTCATTCCAGTGGCTTTTTTTCACCCACACTTCAGTCTGTAGTTGCTCAGTCCAGCCAAAATCCAAGTCACTATGGAGAGAGGCAGCCCCAGCATCTCTCCTTTCTCTGCTTGCTCATTCCCTGGAAGTAGCAGCCATTTTATTACTCAAATCAAAGATCTCTTTTATTTTCAGAAAGATCAGCTCCTTKTAATGGCCCACTCCAAGTCTGCATGAGCACTTCCATTGCAGGACTGAGGGGAAGGAGCAGCAAGGTGAAGGAGGCAGGACTGTGTTTTGGATGGAAAAMTACCCTTCAAATTAGAGATGAGGAGTTTGGGCTCCTGATGGTCCCTGCCCTACCAAGACAGAGAATTGTCACCCCAGTGGGGATGAGGACACAGGTCAGTGCCAGCCCAGACTGTGACAGTCATGYGAGGAAGGTTTTGCACACAGCTTTGGAAGTTCCTATTCTCTGTGTCTTCATCTACTTCCCAGTCAGCTCCAGCAGAGTTTGTTTCAGTCAGGCGGCAGGAACTTTGTGTGCAGTGCCTGCTGAGTCATATTTTCTCCTAGCATCATACCTTTGAGTATTTTACCCACTGCATTTATCTCTTCTACTGCTAAAWTTTTTTCCTTTATCTTGTTAACTCAGTATGTATGTGTTGCTCTTCTCAGGCTGAGGGAGTGAAAGTAAATACAAAAATGAGAGCGTGGGGACCATTTCAGGAAAATAGGAARGGTCAACTATTTTTATCTTTCCCTRCTGAAGGGAAGGAGGTGAGCATTTTCTGACAAGAAACTCTTTAATAGTTAAAGTTTGTTTTAAGCCCYTGTCAAATCTCAGGCTCTCCTGAGAAGTGAAACCTCTTCTCTCTTCTCATGGGGCTGAATCATTCAATTGTGTCTCTAGACTCTGGCCTTAAACATTTCTTTATTGCATGAGTGCAGAAGAGCTGAATCTGCTTATGGTTTCTCATTGGAATGCATTATAAAATCTTTTGTAAATGTGTGAATGTTCCTTGCAGTTACAGGGAGCCAGGGTGCCATTAAAATAAACGGAATACCCCAATAGCTGTTGTACAGACACTCAAAGCATCTGCTTCCCAATGCATTGGAGAGCTTGCACTGGGGACTGACTTAATAAAGGTGACTTGGATATAGAGACAAGCACAGAGAATGAAGGCAATATAATTTTAGGGGCACACAGAAGCCRTACATTCACTGCTGATGTTGGTAAGAAGGATTAAATTGCTGAAATAATAATCAGGAGAACAAGAATAAACTCTCCTAGAGAAAGCAGAAGCTGAAGGTTTCTGTTCAGGCAGMAATTTCAGGCAAAGCTTTTGGGATTCAAAGTTTCACGGGAGTACAATGGTTTGGAAAAGAGCAAAGAAACTTTTTGTTTCTTCACGCATGTAACATGTATTTTAATYTAACAAATTACAGTGGCAAAGAACAGCTCCTTTGACTGGAAGTGTAATACTTCATAAGCCAGAAGAGCTTCCTTTTTTAGACTATGGAGAAACCACTGAGCTGTTATTTGTTATTCTCATCTATCAGCAGCAGTGATAGATTTTCARTGGCTGTAGTGCAAATAAAAGCATCTCAAGAAAGGCCACTGCTGTGCCAAATGGTGGTGGGAAAGCACCAACATGAAAACCTTGTCCAGCCTYTATTATTTCCTGATTATAAAACATGTAATAGTTTTCTTTACCAGTAAATAAATGAAAAATGCAAATGTCAAAGGTGATCCTTTGCTTTACTTCTCTCATTTAAAAAGAAAACAGTTGCCACAAGATGTCCTATCAGTAGCCAAAGTATGGCATGCTYTGAAACACAGAGAAAATCAAGTTTKTAAAAATYTTTCATTTTCTTTACTTATCCGCTCCTTTTAAAAAGCTCTACCTAAACYTCACTTTCAAAGTCACAAGTAAAACATATCTAAAACTTAGCAGAGWTTCTCATAATTTGGTCTGTATAAAATCTTTCCAAAAGTTGGTTGATTTTATCTGCTGAATAATTTGAGGCTTCCTTAGACCCAAGGGGTCCAAGAGAATGAGAATTGAAATCCCTCCCAAGTCCTTTTAAGCTCTAACTTTGTTATGAAGTTGTTTGTTGCTGAATTCTAGGCTGTAATAAAATAATGATGTTGATTGTGATTGCCTGAATGGGAGTAATTTCAGGGAAACTCTTCTCTGGTTGGAGGAAAATGTGGTTTGTCAAATACAAAAATTTTGAGAGACATATTTTAATGATGTCTAATTTACTTCGAGCAGCACTTTCCAACTAAGTGATGTGAATGTTTTATTTTGTTGCTTGTCAAAAATGGAAGAGTAAAACCTTCAATTTTGAAATTACTTTTGATTTCATGTATCCATTTTACAAAAACTAATTTCAAAATCAAACCAAACTTCTTTCACAAATTAATGTTTAATTTTTATGTTTGTAGTAGCAAGAGTAGTATCAAAATAAGAATTAAAATTAGAATTAGAAAGAATTAGAAGCTGTACACTGGAATATTCTGCCCGGCTCACAGTGGCAAACAGCTTAGGTGACTCATTTTTAAAGCAGGTCATGAACACAACCTTGTTCCAGCCATCTTGGTTCATTTTTTGTTTTTGCCAGTGGTCCTGTGCATGAACAGGCCTAGGCACCTTCTGAACCACCCTTAAAGCTCCTCTGGTTCTTGCCCAGCATTTACATTTTCTCCTTCTGAAAACGTGTAAAGAGAACCATAAACGTGGGCCTCCCCTTTGGCTGGAACAGGTAAATGGATTTTTTCTTTTGTATTCCTTAATCTGAAAATATTTTCCCTGATATTATTAGTTCATATAGCCCAGACTGGGGAGAAGCAAAATATACATGGATGGTCTTGGGTTTCAAAGCAAATTCAAGGCAAGATCAAGTACATGTGGATATTTGTAAACAACGCATGGCAACGTGCCTTGGTGTGAGACTGAGCCCTTGACATGCCCAGGGCATTCCATTTTCACTGGATCCCAAATGTGGTGCCTAAATGTCCTTCTGAACACMGCTGTACAGAAAACCTGAGCTGGTGCCAGAAGTACCCAAAGTTCTTTCATTTGTAATTTGCCTCACAAAACATATCAGCTGCCTTTGTTTTCATGAAAGGSTACACACAGTACTGTATTCCAGAGTGGGAATGGACTGGGAAAAGCCTAATCATTGTAATTATATGACTGAAAAAGAGGCTCTTGACACATTAAGGCACATAAGGGAAGAAAATACCATACAGGGAAGGAATTTGTTCATCAGATTCAGAAGCATGTTTAAAAGGAGGCTGCAATAAGCATCAGAAAGTAACCCAGTGGTTTACAATTACCCACTTGCTTGTTGATCCACTTTAAATTTCTTTTGTAATTCAATGAATCAAGCATTGAAAAGAAAATGTGTGGATGGAATAAATATCCCCCATTACCCAAAGCAAGGACAAAACTCCATGCTGAAGCATGAAGATGTTATAAAACTTCTGTAGAATTATTAGCTCTGCCTCACCACTAAATTGATTGCTCTCTGGTGGATGTTAATAAAATAAAGCTTTAAAATCAAGATGCCAGACTGTAAATTACCTTTTTCAATTACCCATTTGAGTCAATTCTCATGTCAATAACATAAAAGATTACCACATGTGTGTTTGATACATAGACATCTGAATTTTGGTTTTACATTAAAGAACTGTGGACTAATCATTGTCTTGGATGGGTCTTTAGTTAATTCTGGAAGAAAAAAAAATATATATTTCTGAGATTGGTAACTGTGATGACTTTGGCACAAAGGGAATTCTAGGATTAGGTCAACCCAGAAACTAACTAGCTGTTACTTTGTGGTTTAATGCTGGGCAAGATAAATGACAGCTGGAGCAGCAGTGAAGGGAGTTACATCTTAAAGCACTCTGCCTTTAAAGTCTTTCTATCCAATTTCTGWGAATGATTCTAATCACAAATTTCTGCTTGCAACAATAATAGCAGGAAACAGGGCTTTCAGCCATGAATTCACATAAACATTTAAGTTTAACCTTGGGCTTTCTTTGCACAGACCTTGAGAAGTTCATTTAGTGTGTGATAGAACCCCATTTTATAATTCCAGAYCCAAGACCTACTACTTGAACCCAGAGATAAGTTTCTCAAAAGAGGAGTGGATGCAAATCTATCTTYTGTCAGTACAAACACAGTTTTGACTGAATTGGTAGCAAACAAGAACTGGGAATTATTTTCTTAACATTACCAGYTTCAGTCACACCACAGAGTGAATAATGAAAGGTTGATCACTTTAAAAACAACCCAGGAACAAGCTGTAGGCAGACATACATTGTAATAAATGAAGATGTCTGTAAAAATTTAAACCTATCCACTGCTCATTCACTACCATAAATGGATGAACTTGTCAAACATTCTTCAGTAAGTGAGATCAGTCTACCTGGAATAAAGGGGGCTTGGCTTTTTAGGTTTTAGGTAAGGGTTGTGGTCCTATTTACACATTAAACCGAAATGTAAAAAATCTTACATGAAATCTCAATCTTCATGCAGAAAAGATCATATTTTAAAGCTGGGGCTTTTCTTCCCCAGAGCTAGAAATAATAATCTAATTGTTTTCTGTAAAGATGGCCTTTAGACCTACATTTAATGTACTTACCTGCCAAAACTTTCAACCTCTCCTGCAGTACCTTCAGTACTGCAAAGTGCAGAGTCACATTGTTTAAGGAAATTTTACATAGCAGTTTAACACTTTACCCTAATGACAGCTTACATCCCTAAGTGTGACTGGAAGAAGAATGTCTGTATGAGTGCATGCATGCAAGGCTCTATCAAATAGTAATTCCTTAGTTTATTATACTAATATAATAATATTAGTATATTATTATATTACTAATAAAATATATAATATWTAATATATATTTATATTATATAGTAATATAATATACATATATAATGTGTCTATATATGTATAAAATGTATATATATGTATATAATGTATATATATAATGTATCTATATCTATATATACATATATAATGTATAATATATATTATACTAATATAATAATATATAATAATAGTTTATTATGCATTTTACTGCTATTGGTGTCATTAGCCTTCCTTGTTAATCAATAATTTTCCACCTGACTTCCTGTGTCTTTGTTACAGATGTGTACCTTTAAGAGTTATATTTGCTTTTTAACTAGAGCCAAAGGAAAAGAAAAACACCATATGAATGCATTCAGTTTAACTGATTTTAATTTTTTTATTAATGAGTTAGTTTGTGCATGTAAGGAGGTTGAAAAGTGATTCAGAAGACTGGTAAATTATTGCCAATGGTGCCAACCTGACCAAATCATGTTGACTGCAAGGTTAAACTGGATGTCAYAAGAGAGCAAGATCTTTAGTGTCTGCATTAGCACTGGCAGTACTGCTGTTCTTTGGGTWAAGATCTGAAAACCTGGGGGGTTTTCCACAAGTAACTTGTGGGAGAGGAGTGTCAAACCCTGCCAGTGACCTACCAGTGTGACACACAACAAACACACCCCAGCCTTGCTGTCTGCACTGGCAAACACTCCCCTGTTTGCTTTCAGACAAGGTGTTTCCTCACATCCCACCGGCAGGATGACAAAAACAGCCTCACAGCTCTGAGGCATTCTTTCTAGCAATGCCCAAAATCCCAACATTTACCATACTGTTTGTGCCATCAAAAGCCAAGTGTTTGAGAGTAACTGTTCTTTTGTTTCACTAGRAAAAGTGCTTTGGCAGTTCCTCATAATTTGACCTAAGTTGATTTAGACATGTGGAAAGAAACCCACTTTTGGGGACATGGCTCCAGCCTAGGCAGAAGGCAACTGATGTGCACAGCTTTTAGTACATCAATCCACATCTGACAGCAAGAGTGGCATTGATYAGCAGCTGAGTTAATGTCTCACACAAGGCATGTTTAAAGGGCTCACTTCATGGCATTTGGCAGTTGTCCCTCCACATGGGAAGCTTTCTGTGGAAGTCAGATGGCAAACAGTGGGGAGGAAGGCACTGTCTTGTCCCCCTCTGCTTTTTATGCAGGACCACATTCAGCATTTGGAGTTGCTGGGTGAGTGGTTGACTGATTTTTACATATGGCTCCACAATTACTGCTCATACAAATTGGGGAAAGGATTCTGCATCTTTCTGAGCATTAGATATCTCTCCCAAGAGTAATTTTTGTGCTTTTGGAGTGGAAGCCAGGCCTCCTGAAACCCTAAGTCTGGCACTGACAATGACATGGGCCACATCTGTTGGCAAATCATTCTGAGCCAGACCTCCGGAGAGACTTTGGTGTTTTGTTGGCTGCTGGAATAAAATGCCCAACCCTGACAAATGTACAGTGAGTGAGCCCAGAATGGGCTTTGGCAGAGGCAGTARACTGAATGGGGATGTTGCTTAATGTGGCAAAAAAGGCTAAAACAAGAGAAGTAAAAACTGTCAGATGTGTGCCATGATTAGACATGTCCTATGATTATCTGTGAAGTCAGTCTAGATCTCATGTCTCCTCCAGACATGAAGAACACTTTAGAAAGCTGAAGGTGGGTAACATGACTCCCACTGTTAACCAAGATTCAATTCCAGATGAGTCTTGAACCCACACCTCATTTTATTTGTCAGAGAACCAAAGCACAACTTCCTTGCAGTGCTATGGAAAACATTTGCATATATTTTAAAAAGTGTCTGACTCMCAGGAGGTGAAGGGAATTATGGGTYTGAGATAATAGTGAGATTTTTCAACTCAATTTCAAGATTTATTTACTTTAAGTGGAAAAACATAAAATTTGTTCACCCGCCATGGCTCACATACCAACATTAAATGGYCCTTTTAAATGTTGTCACTGAGACTGAAACCAGTGCTCCCTCTTTTCTCCTACCCAACTTTGCCCCCTGAAGTGTGAAGGATGAGTATTAGTCTCAGTGGAGTCCAAGCTGGAGACATTATTCTAGTTTTGTTAGGCACTTTGCTCACATTAATTAGGAAAAATGTTTGAACCATTTCTAATAAATCAAGTCTGTAACTTTAGGAGAAGCATTCCCATTATTTTGAGCGCTGCTTCATTTCAGAGCTCTTTGGAGCCTACTTGCTCCGTGCCTGGCATACACCTCCAGGAYGAGTGGAGAGAGTATGAAGTGGTATCAGCCCTAAATCAAAAGGAGATTAATACTTTAAAAATGTAATATAGCAATGATGCAGTGCTTAGTCTTTTCACTTGGGCTAGCTCAAATCCTCCAGTAGGTATTAGGAGATAATGCCCATTTTTGGTGTTCCACATGAAAGGTCTCTTATGGACAAAAGAGGTGATGGGATTTTACTGCTTTAATGTTTGCCTTCTGCACTGGAGTCTTGCTTGCCTCCAAGGAATCCAAATATTATTTGCAAAAGTAAAAAATTGTCCTTGAAGAACAGCAGCAATCTATTTCAAGATAATCTTTTTCTCACTGAAGGATTTGAAAAAAAAATCTGCATTTAATTAAATTATTAATTAAAGATGCATATTTGAAGGTTTTGAAATTTATATGTCAGCATCATGTGCAGTTATCTCCTCTGTGATAGAGATAACTTGCAGTGTAAAGCATCAAATTACATTTTTAAGGATCTGATTCCAAGTCTTGCCAGACATCTGCCATTTATATATTACTAATTGATTATTTATACAAATTCTAATCATCATTAGCAACTGAGTCCCTATGTATAATGCAACCAAGAATTCTTGTGTCTCTAAAGTGGTATTTGCTGTAATAGACAKCATAATGGAGAAAATGTTCTTGATGGATGTCCTGCAAATGTCCTGGAATAGTCCAGGGAAACAGGAATGCTTGAATGAAGCCCCATTTCTGTTTTATGCAGAATGCACAGCAGGATGTTCTCCTGCTGTCTCCTCACCTCCAGTGACTGACACTGTAATTGCCTTACTCCACTGTGCCTGGTGGAGAAAGGTTCCCACATCTCAAGCTTTCTCTTTGGCTTTCCCAGTGATTCAGTCCATTTTTGTGTCATCACAGGCCCCCAGACAGGTAATAATTAGCATTGACTCCATGATTCCCAGAAGGCTGATCATCACTTTYTTATACTGTACTTATTAAGAAACCCATCACCCTTACAGACAGTCACAACACAGGTGGACCTTATTGGTCCTCCAATCCAAGCACCATCACCATTGCCAATTAGGAAACCCCCCTTTGGTAAACAAATCTCCATAACACATTCCACGTGTTCACAACCACAGGGGCAGCAAGTGAAGGTAAGAATTGTTTCTCATTCTTTTCTCTGATCTTTTCACAACCTTCCCCAGGATAATGCCTTGGGAAGTTGTGCCTGTTGCTCTCTGTGGTCAGAGAGCTGCTGCCACATTTTTGTATTACTGGAAATTCTGAAATGGCAGCCAAAACAAGGCATCCTGTTGGAATGTGCATTGCAGACAACTTCCAAGGCCTGTATTTACTGCAGAGCTACAAACTGCTCTGCTGGACCACACAAAGACACGGATTTGGGAAGAGCAGCCTACAGGGAGCAGGTTCTGTCTCAGAATGCAATCCCCTCACCTGATGGTAACAGGCTCTTTCTAAAGTACAATACAAAGGCTGTCATAGCAAAATATGGCATTTCCCTGGGATTATATGTGGGTTTTGGAGGGGTTCTGGTACAAATTAGGACTTAGGTCTGAAAYGAGGATGTAAGGTCCAACCAGTGGTTAAAAACATCACAAGTCTGACCTTGCCTGACAGCCTATTTATCAAATCAAGAATTTCTTTGAATCATCCAGAGAAGTCTTGATTAAGGATGTTGGGAAATACCATATACAAGAGCAAATCTGCTAATCAATAAGAGATGCTTCATCATGCACGCTTGTTCCAACCAGTATTTATATGGATCAGTCATTCTCTCCCACTGAATCTGATGATGTTATCTAAACTAATGGGAATGCTTCGTTTCCAAAACACTGCTTGTGATGTCTGAATGCACATGTAGCACGAGATTTTGCATGGCACAGACATTAAAGATGGKTATTAGTCAAAATAAACAACTTGTATAAGAAAAGCTCTGAAATCAGGGAACGACAAGACTCATAAGCACCATGAGCATTTGGTGCATTATCATTTTCCTTGTCTCCAGCTGAGTATTTGTTGTTATTTTAGTATTAAGAGGGTGCCATAAACAATTACATGCTATCAGTGAGAGGATAAGGGCCATGACTGAAACTCAATGTTTACACTTGCAGCTATCASAGCCTTCAGAGAGCTGAGACATTTCTGTAAGGCTTTAAGCACTAAAGTAAATGAACTCGAGTTTGGGCAGCAGACCTTGCAGTMAGAGCATATTTGAGCACGTTCTTTGGGGGCTGACTGTTGTATTACAGTGTGTTGTGCTGTAATTTCTAGAGTTCCCTGTCTGCAGAAGGGTTTGCAGGCCTGGCAGTGTGCTGGGGGTCACCAGACTGGTTTGAGGCATGCAGGAAAGGTAAGCAGGAAAAGCAGGCCTGATGCCAATAATCTTAAATTTACTTTGTCACACTCAGAAGGTCTTGGGGAGCTGCCAGTTAGCAGATCATGTCCTCTACCTGGATAAGCATTGGATTCTCTCCCATGTAACACCCTGGGCAGATGTGGATTTGATGGATGCTCCACTCAAACGGTGCCTGGCAATGGCCCCACTTGGAGGCCAAAGAAATTTGACATGAGACCCAAGGCAAGCCCAGGGGCTGACCCCAGCAGGGGAGGGCATTCTGCCCCTCTGCCCTCACCTGCAGAGCTGCCCCAGCCCTGGGGTGCTCACCACAGGAAGGATCTGCTAGAGAGAGTCTGGAGGAGGCCTTGGAGCTGCTCCAGAGCCAGGCTGGGGCAGCTGGGGGGTTCCCCTGGAGAGGAGAAGGCTCCAGGGTGAACTTAGAGGCCCTTCTGACACTTAAAGGGGCTCCAAGAGAGCTGGGGAGGGACTGGGGACAAGGGCTGGAGGGACAGGAGCCAGGGAATGGCTCCCAGTGCCAGAGGGCAGGGCTGGGTGGGATCTTGGCAATGAGGAATTGTTCCCTGTGAGGGTGGGCAGGCCCTGGCACAGGGTGCCCAGAGCAGCTGGGGCTGCCCCTGGATCCCTGGCAGTGCCCAAGGCCAGGCTGGACACTGGGGCTGGAGCAGCCTGGGACAGGGGAAGGTGTCCCTGCCATGGCAGGGGGTTGGAGCTAAGTGATCTTTAAGGTTCTTTCCAATCCAACCCATTCTGAGATTCTGTGACCACTTAAAGCCATTTCCTTAYGTCACTTGTCCCTCTGGCAGGTTCTTTTTATGGCTGCAAGTTTTGTACCTCAATAATTTCCTAAGTGGGGATATTTTTTTTTAAACTTTGAAGGTTTCTTGGGACTTGAATGAATTCTGGCCTCATTTTCTGTTCTCAGTGAAGCAGAAACCAGCCTGAAGCAAGCYAGGTTTTTTCAGTGTTTTCCAGAGTGCAACCACTGGTGATCTGTGGGAGTACAAGTAGTAAGTTGAACCAGGTCATCCTGTTGAGTATTTTAAGATTCGCTGCAGGACAGGGAAGTCCAGTGGGAAATTTGAGAGGTTGACAGTGACCCAGAATGTGTGGAAATTACTCATTCACTTAGTGGAAACCAGCACTGATTGACTAACTAATGATATTCTATTTAGTTTGCCCTGCTAATTAGCTCATTCACTTTTCTCAAGTTAATTAGTAAGCTGYAGCCAATATTGACAATGTTGGTGGATTGGGCTGTACAAACTTTTTCTCATGCAAGGCACCAGTATTTGTCACGTATCCCAAAAGATGGAGAGGACATGAGGTGGCTGCATGGACAAATTGAACAATTGAGGGGTTTTAYCTGGTATAAGTGAACAGAGCCCCATGAACTAGCACAGACATATTTAATTATACTGATGGAAGGTCTCAGAAAGCAGATTATGGAGAAATCAGATGCTGAGGCTAAGAAGTGTCTAGTAAAATTTCTTTTATTAACCTGTACAGAGTACATCACAGTCCTGTTCAGCTGCAGCATTTCTTGAAGTATAATCCAAAGCATGTACATGTTAAAATGCAGAGTTTTTAAGAATTCAGCTGCCTTTGTGATAGATATGATTTAAATGCCAAGAATAATTTAATAGGTAAATTTTTATATGGCAGTATATCAATGGAGAGTTGAGGCTGCAGGCAGCTGTCAAGGGAAGGTAAAGACTGTCTTCCTTCATTTGAGAGCTCATCTTTTGTTTGGTGTCTTTGTTGGAATCACTCTACAATAGATACATGTGAAATAAGACACTTTTCAGCATATGATCTGAATAAACAGATTACACAGCTTAATCATTTTAGTTCCTGACAATGTGTATTTCAGAACTGAAAGTCAAGAGGGATCAGGAAATTTGCCAAACAGAGCAACAAACTAGCACGGACATAATAATGTTTTATTTGTTAACAAGCATCTACTCCCCCAAATGTGAGCAAGTAACATCCAGGGGGGSTTATTTGCCTTCTTGTGAGCTTCTTGTTGCAGTTGTAGCATTTCCTAGTACTGCTTCCCACTCATTATTTCAACAAATGTAACAACTTCCRATAAATTGTGGCCTCAGAACATCCTCAGACATCCTCATTACTGCAGCATCCTGCCCATGGCTGGAATGCACACAGCCTTGGCTACTGGTCTGTGTCATCATTCACACACTAGAGCAGAGCTCCAAAATGTGGAAAATGTTAAAATACAGGATGGGATCCCTTTTGGTCCTTACTGCAGTCTGGTACCCCTCTTTACTTAATTTGTTCCCTCTTCTCATATTGCAGGTCAGGCTTCAGTTGTGTCATTTTCCTTTAGAGCTGTATCTTAAACTGTTGCATCTCCCTTTTAAATAACACCACAGGGTACTTCTGAAATGTGAATCTATCTGCACTGGGTTTGTGCATCCCTCTGCACTGGGCTGTCCCAAAGAGATCCAGCTCATGGCAGGAGGTCACACAAGCTGGGAGCACACCACGTGCCCCATCTCTGGGATCTTTTCCACTGCCAGCCCTGAGGTGGGARCAGCAGCAGGAACTCTGGGACTTGCTTTGAGGTTTGGCTTGGCTGCACTGCCTGAGGGAACAGCTTAGTAGGATTCACCTTCTCCATGGCATTTGGCCATTTGAGGGCCAGGAACCCTGGACAGCCCAGCTGGTCAGGACTGTTGGCCTCCCAGAGGATGTCTTGTCTCTATTTTCCAGTGGAATCCTCAGCATTTCCAAGACTGCTGAAGTACCTGATCAGTTATGTATCAGAAAAAATACTTCCTGTACGTATATTTCAGAAACCAAGTAATTTTCAGTTTGCCTTCCTCTRTTGATGGAATCCACAGGTGACACAACAAAGAGAATGAACATGTCAGTATATTTTTGGACATATCTCTCCACTCARGTTTTCTTTAGCTCTGGAGCTCTAATAAGCTGAAGATCCTTGAGTGTTGTTCACACAAACTAGTGCAATAKAAATAAGGCTGTATTAAGGCCAAATATTAGTTTTTATAACTTCTCTACTGCCAARGTGAGATTATGAGAACTGTGTTTTTCAGAAAATCCTAATAAAGAATTATAAATATATAATTTGTTCATACTATTGGGATAAGTTTCTCTACTACTTTTATTTTCTCTTTTCCACTGAAAGAACACAGCATATCACTAAATGTGATGATTTTCAATGTTTCACATGGGTTTATAGTTCATATTTCTGGAACACTAATGTTCCGAAAACTTCTCACTCTACACTTTAATCCATAATGCATAGCTCCCACTATCTTTTAATCATCTGTCTTGTTTAAATGTTGCTGGATATGATCTAATATGTGAATGTTTCAGAGAAGCTGATGCCAGGCTGCCCTCTAGACACAGAAACTGGCTCAGTGAATGTGTGTGCAGTGAGTGCAGCTGCACAGGGAGTGGGTGCAGTCCTGCTCACCCCATCCCTTCTCGCCAGGGAACGAGCTGGAAATCAATCTGAGGCTTCCAAATCACTGCTCTGGGAGCTTCTAACTCRGGCCATTGATGCTGCAGCACCAACACCAAGTTTTTCCATCGTSTTGCTGCTTTTAAGTTTACAGAGAATTGAACAGCAATCTATTTATTTCCAGGGAGCCATAAAAAAAGAATTCATATATAAGCCTGAAYCAATCAAATCAGGCCTGCTCTTAATATAAAATTCTTTAAGGTTTGAGAGAAGAGGCTAACTTCTCAGAATCATATTACAGAAAGTGATATGATTTATGGATTTGCTTTAACATTGTATAGAATGGCACAAAGTACAATATCTAGCAAAGGCATGATCCTTCATTAACACTGGGAAAGGCTGCTCAGAGGAGATTCTGTGCAACTGTGATTTCACTTGGTTGTATTGGTTTCATTCTGGACACTTTCTAGATGGCAAACATCTTGCTGGATGTAGAAATGATCTGTTCTTCATAGGGAAGAAGGGATGATGTATTCAGGACCATGTCAGCCTTGTTTCTGGGGAGACAAACTCCAGTCCTTCCTCTCTCAAACCCCCTCTGTGACCTTTCTGAGCCAGCTAATCTTTGGTACCTTCCTTCCCTTCAAAATAATGAAAATATTACTTCTTTATGCCACAGGAACTTTTCTGAGCCCTGAGATAGTTTATCAGGAATACAGAGGAGCTCTAACAATAAATTTATTTTTCAGTTTGCATTTCCAGCCTGTGCCTGACTGCGTCAGCACTTCAGAGCAATTCTGTAACTTCCCAGGGCACCCACTCTCTCCACAGGGATTTTTTTGCAGATATTCTATGATTTATGAAGGGGTAGCTGCCATCCTGCATCSTGTGACTTTCTGCTGCTTTTGAATGGCAAGCACAAGGCCTGGGTGCCAAGTCACAGGGATTGTCTAGCAGGAGCAGCTGCTGCTTGGCAGCTGCAGCATCAGAGCAGCTTTGAAGCTGCCCATGGCTCTGTCACATGTCTCAGCCACCAAGAGACTGCCTTGGCTCCTCTGTCCTATAGAGATGCCATTTGCCAGTAAACATCCTTTGCTTCTTTGCAATTTTTCATGTTGTGCATAAGCTTGCAAAGGGGGATTCAAAAATATCATTTTCATGTGGAAAGAAGGGCTTTGAGTGTGGCAAAAGTTGTAGAAATGTTGGTGCAAGCTGATTTGCATAGAGCAAAATATTTTGAGAATGTCAGTTCGATTTGAAAATAATTGCTTATCTGTCATCTGAAGTTATGTTTTATAAATAGGAAACAAATAGAAAAGCTCAATCATGTCTAGTGCTCTGCTGAAAATCAGGTCCTGATTGGATCTCAGACTGGTTTCTAAAAATTTAAGAGCACTTTGAAAATGAGGGTACTTGGATTGTACAGAGTGAGTGTGTTTCTACAACTGGTTTTATGGACTATGAATAATTAAATGAACAAAGATGTTATTTGACTTTCCATTCAAGCAAAAAGAAAGTTTAAAAAGCAATCTCTGCATYTTTAAGCCCAACTCAGGTTTTATACTTCCATACTGATCAGTTCATAGCTGATTTGTCAAAAATTACTAGAAAAGCATACTATTTACACTGGAGTTTTCAGCCTTAAAATAGTTCTGGATGAAAAAAAACCCTAAATATTTCTTTTTTTTTTTTTTTTTTTTGTGTAAGCCTTTATCAAATACATTATTCTTTAAAGGCTTCAGGACTAAATTAATTTTCCTAATAGACTTGAAAGAGTTGTTTTTGCACATTAATTTCAGACCTTGTTTTGTCAGTTCTTAGTTCTAAATACAAATTCATCATTAAAATGCCAAAAATTTCTTTTCTTTTTMATTCCCAAAGTGAAGAAAAAATAGGGTTTTTTACATGAGCTAGAAATTTAGTGACTGTGAAAAAGCACTGGTTGAGAGCGGAGGTGATTTCATTGGCCTTTTAATTTGTCTGAAGAGCAAATACCAAGTTTGCCATCCAGGTTCCATTGGCTTAATTTCAAGGTATATGCTCACCTAACAGTGGGCATTGTTGGTGKAATGAGGAAAGATTGCTCCATCAGAGTTTGACCCCTTGTGTTCAACTGTGGCTAATCCTGCCTGTGCACATATTAGCCCAAAAGCCCATTTTCACACTGCTTTGCCCCCTCCAGCAGACTCTCAGCATTGCCCTCTGGATGTTCCACAAACTCCATTTTGTGCTGTGTAACAGGGTTAAGCTGCAAAAATGYGTAAAGGGCTCAAGGTGGGGTTTTGCTGAATGCTGTTTCTGGAACTGAGGTAGGAACTGGGAAATCATGGGGTGAAATGGCATTTCTCTGCAAGGAGCAGCATCAATAACAGTGAAGGAGCAGGGGGTTCACGACCAATAACAGTGCTGAAAGCAAATTAATTTACATTTTTTCRCTGAATTGGGCCAGAATAGAACTCACCTGCCTTTTCTGCTGTGTCACTGGACCTTCCTCTGCCAGCTGACACATCCAAAGGTGTTATAATATTTAAGGAATGTGCTGGGTGAAACTGAGAGGTAGTAGGGGAAGCTTCCTTGGGAAAGGGGATGGTTGGGAAAAAACCCTGCTTTTTTCTCTGTGTGCCATTCCCTGTGGCCATCAACTGCTGGATTAAAACTTCTTTCTGTGTAACATAAATAGCAATTTCTTCCTGTATTTTCTTGGGTTTAGGTGGGAGAAGGCCTCATATTACCCAAGGTCAAGAGACAGTAGAAGGGAAAATTTAGGAGTCTGCTCTCCTAATTCTTTTCTCACTGACAAGAACGGATGATGAGACAAAGCACTGCCTGTGTCAGGCCCAGATAACAGAACTTCATCCCTCATTCCCCAAAAGAAGGAAAATGTACATTTTTAACCCAAATTCCCGCCATAGACATGTCCTGGGCTTTGGGACAGTTTGGTCGTTGTGTTTGTTTTTCTTCTGGCTTGTAAGATGGCTCCTAACAGCAGAAGTTGGAAGATGGGATTTCCCAATTTTTGTCTCATTTCTATTCATCTCTGTTTCCTTGGAGATGTTCCAAAAAAGAAATATAAAGTACCCTAGTGCAGCGAATTCAGATGGAGCTCCTTGCTCAGACACGAGTCCCATCGGAGGGGCTCACGGCGAGGTTTCTCTGGCACTGACAGTTGGAAATTACCATGTTTCAGAAGTACTTACAATTCCCCTGCTTAGCACTGGGGAGAAGATCCTGCACTGAGGGAAGAACAGACAGAAAATCTTTTGCAGATAGATGAGTGACACACAGTGTGTTTTCTCTTCAGCTCGTTTTTGCTGCTCTTACTTTTTAATCTGCTGATCCTGAATCTTGATCTCTGCTAATCCTAAAAAAAATGACCAAAGTGATTATTTGAAATGATACAGCAAAGTCTGTTATCTTTTATTTAGTCCATCTTTTTATACAGCTACCCTGCCCCTTCAGAATTCATCCTAAATCATATACCTTAAGCAGTATCAAAAGGAATTAGTCATCCCCACACTGAAGTTGTGACGAGCAGGCAACAATTCTTGTTATGTTTCAGTTTACATCTTCCTTTTTTAATGCTTGACAAAAGGGCATTGGCTTAATTACCTGTGATGTTCCTGACTGGAGGGCAAAGGTTCTGGTTTGAACTTGCTAATAAAAAGCAAACATGCTTTTTGTAAACCACTTCATTGTCTTTTCCCTTCTGGCTGACATTTATGAATTGCCTTCACAGGAGCCTGGGTTGGGTTTATTGAGTACAGATAACAGAATAACCTTAAATATGAACTACAAATATATACACTGTCATTGGTGTGCTCCTTAGAATTTTGTGCCAAAATATGGAAAACTACARGCACTGCTAACAGAAAGATGATGGCCTGCTTGATATCTTGCTTTACATTCCTTTTGGGATCTGAAAGGGATTTTCAGATACCACAGMTTGCAGAAGTCACAAGGAGGGTTGTTTGGCCTTTCTCCTGCAAATTTGCCTTTGCTTTCACACCTACTTGAGGGCACTGAGGCTGCACCACTGTCCAGAAGGGATGGCAGTCTGATGGTGTCTGAGTTTTGCATCTTTATCCCATATTTAATTCTTCAATAGGTATAGATCCACATTCATATAGGGCACAGTCAGTCACTGTGGGGCAATATTCACATCACCTCACTAACAAAGGTTCTGTGGGTGTTCAGACAYGCCCCAGTAGAAAAAAAAGTAGAACAGGTACACAAAGTGGTGAAAATATTCTCCAGGTTACATATCCTTAAAGCTTTTCAGAAATCAGTCTGTCTGCTGTAATTMTATATTCTCTCACAAGAGGTTTGACCACTGAATTCAGATTTTATGTTCAGCATCATAAATTTCTTGCTAAGCCTTAGGCAGAAATTTTTCTTACAGAAATATGATTTCTGTTGTAGATGAACACTGGAACATTAAAGACTCATTTTGTAATGAACATGCTTGCCTTGAAAACAAACTCATTTTTAAGAGTTTCTTCTCTAAATGTGTAAGGCAGACTCTCCCCTGCTTGTGACTCTTCTTTTTTAGTTCTCTCCTTCAGCAACAAGAAAAGAAAATATGAAACAACTTCTCTCTGTTAAAGCATCTTTCCCTTCTTGTTGCTTCTTTTCTTTTTTCCCCTATATTTCCAGTTAATATTTCAAGTGTAGCAGGGTACTCATTCCTTGCCATACTTTACCACAGATGGACAGKACAGAGGTTTGTTTTAGTGCGGAAAACAAACATTCTAGTAACTACTGCTACTACCTGCACTTAGGAGGCCTCCTTAGCTTACCTGTGCATTTCTTTRATGGCAGATAGGCTGAAAATTGCTAGTCAGGATGCCCACCAAAAGTGATGGTTTGGCTCCTTTTTTTGAATTTTAAAAACAAAAAGKTTCTTTTCTTTAAATTGTTACTGATTTTTTATTCTGTCTGGCCAACAATATGAACCCTAGTATCAATTTAAACTTGATTTCGACTGTGAATTATGAGATTTTAATTAGATGAGGTGGTTGTAAACTGCTGGTTTTTTCCTCCAATGGAAAGTGGTGCTTAAATGAAACCATTAAAGCAGGCTACTTCCAGCTCCATTGTACCAGGGAAAGCTTTCCAAGCACAGCACATTGTGTTTAGTATCACTTTAGAATTCTATAAATCTTTGATCAGCTTTTATTTAATCTTTGTCTAAATTGGAAGATAGCAATGGTCCCTTAAGATTTTGTATGGAGTTGAATGAAATTTAATAAGGCGCCTGACAGTTATTTGATTGTGATTCGTAGCATTTTCATTTTACAGACTTAAGCAATACTGACCTCAAAAGGACTGTCATTCAGACTAGGTGGAGGGTGGGGAAATCAAATATTTTATTCTTCTTTGTTCCAGTCCTTTTTACTTGATAAGCCCTTAATAAAAGTAAGAATGAAGTCCTTGCCAATTCCTAGACCAATTCTCTATTCAGAGACAGCAGATTCATTTCTGGAACATTTTTAGAGTGAGAAATGCAAAACAAGACAACATCTAAATGGCTTTCACATTGACAACCTTGACAGACTGTATGAATCTGGAGCAGAGAGGAGCTAGGACATGGATGACATGGGCTGCTTCTCAGGGGACCACCTGGTGAATTTTGCAGGTCCCCAGAGCAGCCCCAGGTTACCCTGAGCTGCAGGAGGCCCTGCTGCCCACRCAGGCAGAAACTCTGTGTTTGAAACCATGCACCCGATTATTTCAGCCTGCTGCACAGCACAGAGGGCTGAGAGAATGAGCCCATCTCTGCAAAGTTTCTGGCTCTCAGAGCTGCCTCTCTCCCAGGCCCATGGAGATGCCATCTCCATCATTAAAGCACAATTGCATTAGTGACGAGCTGCTTCCCTCAATTAGTTTTGACACGAGGTAATTTTATGGCTCCAAGTATACTTATCTTTGACTCCTGATGGGTTTTCCTATGTCCTTGTTTACTATGTAAACCACCTTTTCTTTTCTTTTTGCGTTTGCTCAGTGTTTCAATTTTAATCACAGTTATGTATMATTGTTTGTTATTTACATTACACTAATGGCTAAATGTCAAGGCCCCATTGCATTACACACAATGAAATATATTAACTATCTTTTTAAATCACTGACATACTGCTGCTATGTCACTGTGCTTACAAGAGTTTGGTTCAATAACAATGAACTGTTTATTTTCTATTTGCAAGGGAAACAATCAAGGAGCAAGAAGAATGAAAAGTGAGTGGCAAGAGCTGGTTTTAAACAGAGATTTAATTGGAGTCAGTGACTGAGTACTTGATATTGTGTTGCCTTGAAATAGATGAACTTCAATGGATATCATGAGCAAATGTAAGGATCTTTATGAGGCAAAACCACTGCAGGAGCATAAAAACTGGCATCTGGCCCAAATTTTTGCTGCTCCAGTACCCAGTCTCTGCCAGGAGCTGCTCTGGAAGGATGACAGACAGATAACCTGCCCTGCAGAATTCCCACTCTGGTCTCTAAGAGAAGTTAACTTAAACTAATGAGGGGTAATATCCTTTACAAAACCCATGCTTGGGAGGTGATTCTGGCATGCTGCACAAAGGAGGAGCTTTACAGAAATATTTGGACAGGTTATTTACATCTGTTTGTCTGTATTTCTGTGTATCCTGTGCTGCTTGTTTGAAAGCGTGGGAGGCAGAAAAACAGAGTATCAGTATTCAAAGCTGGAATTCTTTCATTCTGGATGCAATTCTGGCAACATGCTCCCCATTTAGGGAAGCGTTTCTCTTACTGCTAACTTCAATAACATGAAGAGTTCTATTCAGCTCAGTTTGACCTCTCCTATAGTTAGGACAGTGCCCAAGGACCATCATCAGATGCTTTTTGTGTATACTTGGAATAGCCACTTATCTGACAGAGAGTCTGAGTTTAAAAAGGGATCTGGACACTTCTAAATGGGGTTTTTTAACTGCTCTTAAGTGGCAGTAAATAAAGGTAAGTTAAAAGGAAGCATTTCTAAAGTGCCAACTGACCTCCTTTCCATTATTCTGCTCTACATACCTCTGGATCTTTGGGAATCTAGAGCTCTGGAACTAACAGTGAGAAATAGTTACACAATAGAAAATTAGAATCACAGAATAATTTAGGCTGAACAAGACCTTTGTGATTATCAGGTGCAATGATTGATCCAGCACCATGTTCACCATCAAACCATGTCCTCAAGGGCCATATCCACATGTTTTTTAATGTCTTCTAGAGATGGTGACTCCACCACTGTGACAGTGTTCACAGGGATCTTAGGATGACAGAAGAGACAYGGATCTGATTATTTTATGATATATATTATATTAAAACTATACTAAAAGAATAGGAGAAAGGATTTCATCAGAAGGCTAGCTAAGCTAAGAATAGAAAAAGAAGAATGATAAAAGCTTGTGTCTGGGACAGAGTCTGAGCCAGCTGACTGTGATTGGCCATTAATTAGAAACAACCACATGAGACCAATCACAGATGCACCTGTTGCATTCCACAGCAGCAGATAATCATTGTTTACATTTTGTTCCTGAGGCCTCTGAGCTTCTCAGGAGAAAAAATCCTAAGGAAAGGATTTTTCATAAAAAATATCATGGCTACACACCACTTCCCCTGGGCAGGTGGGCTGGTACCAAACCCATCTGCAGGCTCCCAGCTGGTCCCACTGTATTTGGGACAGTTGCTCCAACTGATCCACAAGTTTTTTAAATGTCACAAAATCAGGCTTTTACTTTCTACTTCAGTGAGGAGGCAATCTAATACTAATATTCAGCAATGTGTGGAGGCTTGCTGAACTTTACAAGAACATTCACTCAGTAGTAAGTCAAAGGAACACAAATGCTCACTGGTGCCATGTCTTGAAAATTGTTCTTCTCCTTTAGGAGTCTATTCCTGAAAAAAAATGTGATTTTACTTATCTGATCTTTTGAATTAATATATTTACAGACCATCCCATTTTWAATTTAATTCAGAAGTCCCAGTGTTCTGGAAACTGCACCAGCTCTCCTTTTCAGCAGTGTTGTTTCAGAACTGATTGTTCAGGTGTGTTCCTCACTCAGAGAGACTCTGCATCAAATCTGTAAATTTGCACAGCTGATTGCCAATAACATTAATGYGAGCTGCACCTGTATTCATAGGAGACAACAGAAATTGTGCCTTCAGGTTTGCTATTTCCTAACAACAGTAATGATGCTTCSAGGGCAGTATTACTTTAAGAACAGAGCCCATTTAATTTGCTTGGACTTTGAAATCTTCTGGTAGAGAGTAATTGCCTGACACACAGCTCCTAGGAGGTGAATTTAAATGAAATACATTTTCCAAGCTGCAAAGCAAAATTACTAAATGCCTGATTAGAAGATCTGTGTCACTAGTACTGCTTCATTATGAGGAGTCTCTTAAAAATTTCATATCAACACTTGCCTTTCACAGTCCACAGCCTGGTGCCTATTAAGGCATGGAACAAACTAAATCTTCTTGTCTGGCACGGAATGGGGCAGAGATCAGTACTGACCCGTGTTTGGATCACCAGGAAGCTCCATGGAAGAGAACAAATCCATGGCATGGCCCTGGAAAAGCACTGCAGGAACCTCCTGCAGGGTGCATGGCTGAGCTGCCCTTTCCAGGGCTCTGCCAGAATATTCCGGTTGTTGGAGTGGATTTTTTCCTTCCTCTAAAAAGGTGAGATATAAAAGACTACAAATTTACAATTTTCAAATAAATGAGATAAAAAAGTGGCCAAACACAAACTGTAAACGAGGAAAGGATTTCTGCACAGGAAAACTGCACTAGTCATCAGGAACATCTCTTAAGAGACATGGAGGATTTCTCTTATTTATTCTTCCTATTCTTTCATTTTCATTGTGGTGTACCAAGCAAATGGTTGTGTCCTTGAATGGTTYTTCTTGAGGTAAGCCTCCAAATTTCAGACATATAAAGCCAGGAAAAAGTCTAAGGCTTGATGCATCATCACACTTATGTCTATTTAAGTTAGTGATAATCAAGGATGCCCCAAATTCAGGATTATGAATCAATTAAGCTCAACATCCATTTCAGAGGTTAACCACTTAGAATTTAGGTTGAATTCCTCTTCTAATAGAGTTTTCAAGGCTAAAGAGTTGCAGTCAACTAGTGAAATTGCAAAAGAAGTGTTAATTGATTTAACTTTATAAAAATAATATTTTAGCAATCAAATTACCATGATTTTTCTCTCTCTAGTTGTGTTAATTTATAGTAAAGAAAGAGCTGTTTAGGACATGTACAATTCATATACTTAACTTCTGATAATCTCTAAAGAATCTCAGTTGTGTTCAGTGCATCTATTTTGACTGAAAACTGGCTAATTAAGATTGCTATGCCTGAATCCATTTCCTCATTTTCTTCTGAATTTTTTTCAGTAGGGGAAAAGGGAGCAGTGTTATCAGAATGCAGTAGGGTTTTTTTTCTATAGTGTTGCACAGTTTTTTTYTAATGTGACATTATACAGCAGCCTCATTATATTCAACTCAACAATGTGTTGCTCAGCCATGAGCTTGATGGCTTCATGGAGCATGGGGTGAGTTCAATTCCTCTTTCTAAAYGAGATGCATCTTGCTTCACTGCTTATTTTCTGAACTTTAAAAGATGCAACTTTACAAAATATTCTACAGCTCCTACTCAGGGGGAATAGAAAGTGGCTCAGTGACAGACTGCAGTGAAGGCCATTATGAGGAGAGCCACGCTGTTCTGGGTTAGAGAACACCTCTCCCTTCTTTAACCTTCCCRTGCCTTCATTTCTGGAATGGATAGCTCCTAAAACCTCTGATATTTAAATCTCAAAGCAGTGCTGCTCACACTGCACTGGCTTTCTCCTCTGRTTTGTCTCCCATCATGACCACATGTCCTTTTGCTGTTAACTTTCCCCAGATTGGCTCATGACCATTAAAGGGTATTATTAGTTCAACTTCAAACCACACACTGAGCTTGTTACTCCTGCTTGCTTGTGATTGCAGCTCCTTATCCAGAATCTCAGAGGTGTCTTGTGCCCAGCACACAGCCTGGTGGGATCCTCATGCTGGGAGGGGACAGCTGGAAAAATGAGGCAACTTCACATTGTCTGGCTCTGGCAGGTTGAAAATGAGCTGCAGTGACACTGATAGAAGTGACATGAGAAGAAGGTTGAGCCAAATTTACTATTATGCCCAAAACACAGAAGTTCCCAAAAATATATATTTGTGGTTGGAACATACACTTTCACATTCTGAAATTTTACTGAAGACAGAAATTTCTCTGTGTGTGAAGAATGTTAGAGTTGTTTGCCTGTTCATTTTAAAGGCTGGGAAGAAGCTCACCAGGAGCAGTGGGCCAGGGGACTGCAGTGTCTCTGGCTTTCCCTGCCTCACTCTGCTCACAAGGACACGARCAAGCCACTTAAATCCTCACAGGACCTGCATCTGTTGTCTTCCCAAAGGCAGTTTCCATTGTTGAAGGAATGAAAACTCAAAGAGGYTATAAAGCAGCTTCATTTAACAGCATTCTAATTCCTAAATTTCCTTAGAGAATGACAGCATTTATCAAAACTACTTCAGTGTTGTTTCTCTTCTGTGTTTTTCAAGGCAGGGTAATGCCTTCCTTGCAAAGTGCATAACGACAGATCATTATTTGTATTTAAAACAACAAAATCATTTATTTCCAGCTTGGCAATGCTACAGGTTTTTTTAATGCTGTTCTGCCTTTGATGAGGAAATTGTCAGCTGCAGAGGGATTTGGAAAGCAGTCTTTGTGCATTAAAAAGTGGGGGCTTGTTTATGGGCCTCCAGACACCTCTGAGAAACCCTTCAATGAGTAAGTCTATTAAGTCAGTGAGAAAAATCATGAAGTGAGGTTCTACTAYGCATGGATACAGGTGTCAGAATTTACCCCTGCAGGAAATCCAGATACTCTGAGAGAAATACTTGAGTTAAACTCTTTATCATATCCTAAGGTTTATCAGCAATTTTTCTGGTATTACAGGCARGGCAGAATTCTTCACAGTGATATACTGCTAAGTGTTCCTACTGTTCCCATAACCATTTAGTGTGAGACTTGTCAGATGGAAAGCTCTGAACTGTAGGTGCAAGGACCCCTATTTCCTGTAGCTTTTTTGTATATGCTGATTTTTGTCAGCCCTCCACAGTCCATATTTCCTTGGGATGCCTTTCCTGTGTGCCACAGCTCAGGAGCAGCAGAGATGGCAGTGCTGGTGCGCGATGTGGGAACAGTTTGGGACAGGCCTTAAAAGCCTGGTGGGCTTTGTGAGAGCTTCAGAAAAGCTGGAAGTGTTCACACAACTCCAGGCTTGTGTAGTTTTAATTAATATTTGTCATAACCATTGCTGTGTCTGTGCATTTCTGAGGCAACTCTGCCTAATGCAGGAAAAATATCCTATGAAGACACCTGCTTATTTCTGCTGCCAGAMGTCAGCATGTCTCAGGATTCTGTTGGTCAGAGAACCCCCAGATGTGTTAGAAAGTCTCTTTCCCCAGCCCAGCAGTTGAAGAAGCAGTCAGAGCTCTTCAGTTCTCGGTCTCAAGGTTGTTTATTGTTTCTTATCTATAAAATTTTTTCTCCTGGCCAGCCGAGGTCTGCTCAGCAGGACAGACAAAGACACTCTGCCTGGCCCAGGGCAGTGTTATCTTTTTATACTAAAAACTACGTGTACACTACTTACCATAACTTCCCAATGCCAATCTATGTTAGACCGTAAGTTTCTACCTTAAACCAATCTGTAAGTGCCAACATCCCAGCAGAAGATGGAGGCCAAGAAGAAGAAGAAGGAGAAAGGCTGGACATGCCCAGATTCCTCCATCTTGCCCCCTGAACCCCCATTCTAAAAACCCCAAAATCTACTTTTTCACCCTGTGACAAACTAACTATTATTCTACTTAGACTTTTGTGGCTTGCAGATCCTCATATAAGGTTGGTCATTTTTTCCATGGGTCATAATCAAAGTCACAGGGGTCCTGGGCTCTGTGCCATGGTCTCTGAGCCCCCTGGCAGGGGTTGGAGCCATCCAGGACAGCCAGAGGGATGTCCTGAATTCCAACAAGCATGCACAGGCCTTGTTTTCTCCCTGTCAGTAGAATACGTTTGCCCGAGCTGTTGCTGTGAATTTGGCACAAGTAMTCATAAGAAAGGTCCTTTTTAGGGTTATCTCTTGGATATATCCTGTCATACACAAACTTAAATCTCTTTAGGACTGTTTCTAAACCACCTGGTTTACACTGCTGCTATTCCTGTAATCAGCAGGACTTACCCAGGAGCAGTGYCTGAGAATTCATCCTTTGTTCACAGAACATTCATGGCCAGAATTTAGGAGTTTTGAAAACTTCAGGGTGTTGAAGTGCATTAATATTCCTGAGGGTTTCACAGTAATGAGAGAAATGCTTGKATTTCCTTTGTTTTAAAGTAATCCAAATAACCACAGTCCACGTTTTACAAGAAYTCATTTGGAATTGAATATCAGTACTTTTATGCCAAATTACTGAACTGATTGGAAATATTTAAGGCTGCTTCATGACAGGGCATCTTCCAGTATCTAATATGACAGTCTAGCTCAGAAAACTGAAATAGTTTTTAAACTGCCTTTAAAATTTTTAAAAAGAGCAATTATSCCAGAAATTGTGATTTCAAAGGCAAATCTAATTTTAAATCTACTATATGTTCAGTTTGAAGTCTCTCAATAAGCTTCATTAGTGACTATACTCTCAGAAAACATGTCTTGAGACAAGACACTAAACTTGAAGGACCATTGTTCTGTGAAATACAGCAATACAGTGTTCACTGATATATATCAAGAGAATAATAGAAGATCATGTCATTTGCTTTCTCTCTGTTCTCAACTTGAGGGGAAAAATTAGGTCCAAGCTACCACAGATCAGTTACCCAACCCTTAGAGAAGACTTGGTAATTAAATTAGTATCTTAGATGCTATTTTATTCAATATATTTCTGCTTTTATTCCCCGATCTTTCAATCTGCCATTAAGTATTTAAGGCTATTTTAAGACTCTGAAAATCTAAGAAGATTTCTTTTATAAATTATGTTAAGCACCCAGAGAGAGCACAGGAGCTGTGGAGAGAATGGGACATGTTATTTCTGAGAATGTCAAAGGGACTGAAACCCACTCCTGATACTAATTCTTCTTTCACAGCACATCTCCATTTTATATTTCATCTGTACAATGCCTTCAAGTAACACCTCTCTGATGGAGGGATGCAGTGGGAAAGCTGCAAAGATGACCTGATTATTCACAGAATGCTATGAAACGCTGAGCATCTCCCAGATTTATAATTAAAAACTCAGCATTACTGCAGTCCAATATTCACAACCAACAGCTACTCTGAGTATTGCCCTCACTGGCACTGACCTGGGAGTGCCACACTCCAGGATGTGGCTTTTTAACAAAAAAGAGTGTGCATGGTGACTTTGCAGCCCATCACAGCAAGCTCTGCATTTACTGAGAAGCTGGCTGCTCTTCTGAAAATTGACTTTTCTGCATTCAATCTGCTCACCAAGAAGCAAACCCTGACCAAGGGAATCAGGTGATGTCATCTGAAAGCAGAAGGCTCTGGCTGTGCTGCAGGGAAGATTTCTGCTCCCAGCAGTGATTCTGGAGAGCCAAGGGCTCAGCTCCTGTCGCTGCTGGCTGGGCAAGGCATGAGAGGGCAGCACAGGATGGGTCAGGACCAAAACCAGAGCTCCTGAGCCACGGYCATCCCAGAGGATGAAATCACTGCTGCACACACACAGGGAAAATCCAGATGTCTCTCTTTGCACAGAGATATCTTCTTCTGTCTACATTTTATCTGAGCTGTGGTGAAGGGCATGAGCAAGCCTCTTGCTTTGCACATTATCAGGGATTTAAAGACTGTTTCTTTTCTGCTCACATGTCTTTCCCTGTCTTCCACCTTTTTGGACAAAGCTGATGCTCAATGCATATAAAATATTTTCATTACCCTTTTATTTGTTGGTTTGCGTTATTTTGAAGAGTGGCCCAGCATCCCATGGACATTAGAACTATGAACAATACAGCATTTTACCATTAATTAAAATGTTGCACTCTCTCCCTTAGAACCCCTCATTATTATCCTAACATAGCACAGCATGAAGCAGATTTAGTTYGGAAAAAAATTATTCTGGTACTGCTATCTCTTGTCCCTCTAACACATGATTAATTACCCACCTTGTTGCAGGTWGTATAAATATAAGTCCTGTGAAAATCATGTCCTTTTCTCCACCCCTGTGAGTGCCCCATGGAAATCAGSTGAGCAGAATGGATCTCTCTATAGTCCTGTGGACCTTTAAACTCAGAATTAGTGAGTTTGAAAGGGTTGTTAGGGACAGGAGACTTCCTGATCTGATTCAATTCCAGGGTCAGCCCGGCAGTACTTCCAACTACTTTTTTCAATTTTATCTTATTTTTTAATCTGAAAGTTCAGTGAAAATTCAAGCTTCCATGCTTCACACAGAGCTTTAAACCTTGACAGAGTCTCTTTTTGACAACTGTGAAAACCCTATTTCCCTGTCTTGGAGATTCCCTGTAACAAATCCATCATCATTTCCCTCTGRCTCTCTGGTACTGGTTGAACAGAGTCAGGATTTCTTGTTTGCAGCATGTTTCTCACCTGTAAAGTAAATCATAGCTACAGGGGCTTTACATGAATAACCAGAGCACTTGAATACTTAATTCTYAATGTATACTCTGGCAAATGAAGGAAACTATTACCCTGGAACAGCACATTTCAAACATTAATCATAATTATTAATAACACAAAAATTTTAAGAAACTTGAATATAAGTCCAGGCCTATAGCAATTGTCATATTAGCACATATTCAGTGCATACAGCAAAGTAGTTACATTAAATTATTCTGCAACAAATAAGTGTTTTGCAGTCTGATTTAATTTAGTTTCATGGCATCAAGTCATTCTGATTTTTTTTTAAACATTATAATAAAAATGAGTAGTTTTGAGGTTATAGAAATCTCACTCTCTTTCTGAATTGCCTGAGAAGGTCTTTGCTGGAAGTTAACTGACAATTACAGATTCTTAGGATTTCTATAGTTCTTGAATGTGTTTGTTATATACCATTAGTCACCAGGTGAAGCCCGTCAGTAATGGCAATACCCTTCAGCAATAGCTGGGGAGAATTTAACACTGATTGATGGCAGGTCACCTGGAATTGGTTGGCAGAATTTCCAATTTTCTGTTGGGAAATTGCTTATTTCTTGAAGTCTATTCCCATTTTTACAAGTGGACAGCCAGCTGAGATTATACATTATTATGTGTCTAACTATAAAATTGTGATGGATGGTGTCACACATTTGAAGAGAGAGTTAAACATTTCATTTAGGGCTGGTTTTAAGAAAAAGGCCAAGTAACTTTAAAATATAAACTGCAACCTACCTTTGGCTTTTATTTGTTCATCTATAATCAGAACAGGAGTGTTGCACTTTAACTAGTTTTAAACAAAGAGTTACTTACTTTGTTTTCATTCTTATTAAGTATTCAAAGGGTTATGATATCTTTGTTGTAAACAGATTTRCAGTTCCTAGGGCTTGTCCAGGGACTGACTGATGGAGCAGATTAATGTTTTATTTCTACTTTTGGGACCTTGGTTAAAATTCTGGCAAAACTGCATTGACAGAAAATCAAAGGCCATTCAGCAAAGCCTTCCTACAGCTCCTCTTCTAAATCATGAGGGAGGGCAGCCAAAAACAGCCAGGCATTTCCTGTTTCCAAGGGGATTCTGATAAAAGCCAGCACAGACTTAGCATACAATGTGTATTATCTCCTTGAAACCTGGCTGAATTGTTTGAGAACAAAGGACCCACGCCCTGCCACCATCCAAAGGGAAAGAGTGACCTGAGGAATAAAAGCTGCAGCTGTAACTCACACAAGATATATATTTATGACAGTCTCAAAATAGAAACAAAAGGGCTGTGTGCTGGAGATTTAAAGCCAAATTTTTGTAAGATTGGCATCACTAAAATGAGGCTGCCTGTGTGGAGAGCTCAGAGCTCTTTCCTACGTGCCCAGGTCCCCAGACTGTGACAGCAAAAGCAAAGGGCCCTCACTTGAGATTTAAGGCAAGAAAGGTTTGACTTGGCAGCTCTTCAGAGTGAGCCTTTGAGGGTAACAGCAGTTAGACATCTCACCACCTTGTTTACCTTCWCTTGTTGAGAATTGCAGAATATTCACAGAATACTCTTGAGTTGGGAGGGACCCACAAGGATCATTGAATCAAATTGCTTGTACCACCTTTCTGACTTATTTAAGCTMGATTTCTTTCCTATACTGTGAGATAGCTTAAGCAAGATGGGAACAGGAGCCTCCCCTGTTTTTCAGCAGCCTTGGCTTTGTCACTGGGGTTTCTGGAAGGTACCAGAGGCAGGATTGCAGCCACTCTGACAGGAGCTCTCTCACTTCTCGCAGCGTGTTAATTACTGGGCTGAGTCTGAACCACCTCTCCTTTGACTCTATTTGACAAATCAATGATTATTACAGGTTAATTCTGTACCATTCCATCCCCTGCTGGTTTATGGGCTGCATATTCTCAGTCTGCCACCAGGTTCCAGTGCCTCAGAGGGTTTGGGGCTCCTTGCTGGTGGAAGGCAGTGAGGAGTGGGCACAGCAGAGTGAAGAGAAGAACAGTCTCTGATGGCTTTAGGTAACTACAGGCAGCATTGCTTCTTGCTCCCATAGCAAAAAAAAAAAAAAAAATTAATTTCTTTTTTTAATTTTAAATTGCTTTAAATTTCCCTTTGAGTATTTAACACCTTGCCTGGGGTGTGTCCTCACTCCAAGGTCTTGGACTCACATCTCAGTCCAGCCCTTTAGGGGGCTGCCAGGGGGGCAGCAATGGCCACTCAAGGTGGCCTCATGGCCACACGAGACCTCCCCTTTGTGAACTTCAGTGCTGTTAAAATTTGGCCCTACAAGAAATCAGAGATAAAGGAAATTTTTTAGAAGCTAGTTCAAGCGTGCAAGAAAATCCCCGTAGAAGATAGGAATTGGCAGCACTACTTCAGAGGCTTTCATATTCCAAAATTTAATTAGATCTGCTCACCTAGAACTGTTGGAAATATGTTTACTGCTTTTAGATCTTTCTGTCTTATGAATTCCTATTATGAAGAAGCTATTAAATATCACACAGTGTCYGATTCAGAAGTCTATCCTACTAGGAGCAGCCAAATGTATTATTTACTGTTTGTCTCAAATTATACTTATTTTATTTATTGCACAAACAAATAGTGTGGTTTTATTTTTCCTTGAACTAAAAATGCATTTAGGACCTGTCTTTATTTTCAGTGTACTCATTTTCACTATATATTATCTAATTTTGTTATATTGAAAATTAACTGATCCAGAATTGTTTTGTATGCTTAAGCTAGAAACTYAACAACATCCTAATTATTATTTTTAATCCCCAGAAAGTATAAAAACTAAACACGTTGCTGCAACACTTGGAATCATAGAAGCATTGCTTTATTTTCTCAGACCTAAAAGCCAATACTTGCATAACTATTTGATGCTTTTTATCAGAAGCATTGATGCACATCAGTGAGAACTTTCTACCACCTTGAAAATGACTTTTAGAATATTTCATTAGCAGACTGTCTTTCAGAACTCAAGTTGACATTCATGTTTCTTCACACCAGTCTTTCATCCACAAAACTCTTTGTTCTGCTGAACAGTTTCGAGACAATATGGGCAATCAAAAAAGCAAAGGCTTATGACCTATCTGCATCTTCCATTCCAACATTTGATCAGTCTTATTCAAATCTCATCTTTTAATACTCCTTTGAGAACTTTCTGAGGATTTTATTTCCTTTCTTTCATTATGATTATATTATTTCAAAAACTTCAAACTTAATGAAATGGTAGCTCTCTCTAAAGTGCGAGGCGGACGCCATTGGTGGCTACACATTTATCCATTTTCATCTCTTTCAATAGCCTACGTGGAGAGAATCTGAAACCCAAAATTGTGGGGAATGGCTTTTAGATGTACATTTTGCATTCTGGGACATAGGTGGCTATCTTGCAGTTCTGCATTTTTCTGAAAAATAAAGCACTGGAGCAACTTGTGAATTGTAGGGAAATAGAAATCTGCCTGAGACCCATGAAATCCAACAATTTTTGTATTTAGAAAGACAAAGGTCTTTAATACCAATCAATTGCTTTTCCTTAAATAACATGGCATCTCTTCAGACTTCACCACTTCCTGCTCTGCCAGCTCCCTGCACGTCCCTGTGTGGCCAAGGGGGAAGTTGTGCCTTCCAAGGGGATTCCTGGATGCACAGATGTGGGAAATGGATTTGTAGAAAATTCTTAAAYTTTGATAGAAYGTTTACATAGAGAGGTGAATGTGTGAGTGAATTCTCAAACCAAAAAGAAAAGCCAGGAAACTTAAGGGAGACTTRATTCCTTGCCTCCCCCTTCCCCTTGTGTATTTGTATGTAAACTTTGAGATAAGAAATGTTGACTTGGAAATGCTATGGAATAGGATGGACATTGTTGAAAGAGAAATTGAATTAGAAATAAGTTTTAAAGGATGGTTTTGTAAATAAGACTAGATATTTTGGAGAAATAGAATTATGAAAGGTGTATAGTAGTAGGATTTATGAGGGGTAATTTTAGATGATTGGTTTTAAGGTATTTATAACATAGTGTGGTAAAAACTGGTAGGCTAAGAAATGCTTATAGTGTGTTGTAATTAGGAAATACTTGGCTTCTGATTGTGATGGTGTGAATTATAACATCTGTATTGTCTCACCCTTCTCATGAGACTGAAAATGGAATAAAAGTTTTTAAAACCCCTCTCAGTTYCTCCATCTCTGAATCAGGAAAGGGCTTAATCTGACACACAGAGACTTTGTGCCCACACAAATAGAGGCTTCACTGACACATTCACCTCTCAAAAAAAACCTGGAGAAGCAAAATGTGTGYCTGGTTTAGGAACCCAAAGCTGACAAACAAACACAGACACACTGGAGTTAAGGCTGCTTTGGGGCTCTTGGTTTCCCTCCTTGTGTGCAGATCATCCTGGTTCTGCAGCAATAACAGCTGAGCACCCTTCTTTCCACCACTGCTCTAAAAAATGAAGTCATTYCGGTGTTGATATTAAATTTTGCATAAGAAAGTTACTTCTCTGGAGTTTAGGYGAGTTTTGGCTCCTGCTCCAAGAAGCAGTGCTTTATTTGTGTCTGTCATACGTAACTGGGCCAGGTTCTCACCTGGTGAAAATTTATGCCACAGCCAGTGAACTCTTTCCATCACATATTTACACAAGCTTTATCAGCAACTTCCTTTTTTTGTCCCTTAGATTTTATCCTAAAATGGAGACAAAAAATTTATGTTCAGTGTTGGACAGAAAAAGTTTTAAGTGCCACAGTAGTTCAGCTGCTGATGAAAGGGATCTTCTTTGTCAATAGTTGCATTTCACTACCAGGTAAAATCTCTTTTGTTAGCAAGCAGATAAAATCTGCTTTGGCAGTATCAGTGCTCCTTTGCAGGTAAAATSTTCTCCATCAGCAACTATACTTTCCACTCAGATTTAATTTTCTCTATCAGAAGTTGCCCCTCTGGGGCAAAACTTCAGAAGCTATTTCAAAAAGCTCTTGCTCCTATTGACACAAGCTATTGTAAACATTTATTAAATGCTATAAAACTAATTCTCAAAAATATTTTAAATTAAATATTTAAGCTTCTGCCTGCATTTTTCTTGATGTCAAACTTCCAAAGCCAGGAAACTTAAGGGAGACTTTATTCCTTGRCTCCCCCTTCCCCTTGCCCCAAYCACACATTTTATCTRTGCTGCAATTGCATTTATCACAGATGCTATTGGATATACCTGMTTTTTTCTTTATAAGCATTGCCTAAAGAAGATTTCTTTCCATAATTTTGGACATAATTTTGGACTCCAAAATTAGGGTACTAATAGGCTTAAATGTAGGTGAAAGAGCCCCTAGAACAGTAGCAGCTAATGGACTGACAAGCACTCGCAGTGTCTTCAGTATATTAAACAGGCTAAACAAATTAAATGAATTACCACATCAGTGGCTCCCATGCTACTTGTGAGATAATAAATGCCATTTAAAGCAGTGTGTACACATCAATATGCAATCTGAACAGGCATTGTTCTCTGTGATCCATGGGGCATTGCTGGGACAGCAGCTTTGTTGTGCTGGGCAGCAGGAGGAACATTTCTCCAGATGCTGCAATTCCAGCTGGTGCTAACAATGCCAGCTCATGATCCTGTCAGTCTCTCCACTCGTTTCACCTGCAAGGTGTCCAGCTGCTGCTGGTGGAGTTTGTCAGACTGCAGTCTGCTGTGCATTTGGAGTGGTGTCAGGGGCCATGGGGGTCCTGAAAATTCCTTTTGCAGAGGAGGAAATGCTCCTGCTGCCCCTACAGAGATAAGGACCCTATGGGCAGCCATCACCACWGAGTTAACAATAACAACTGCAGCCTGAGCTCTTCAGAATTAAACCCTCTGGGTAATGTATGGCCCACACATGTGTAATGCTCAGGGTTCAAACTCCTCTAATGAATTTAACCTCCCGTGGCCAGGGGCCATGGGGCACTGCCCGCTCTTGAGGCTGCCAGCTCTTTAATAAACAAGCAAACAAAAAGTATCTGCAAACCAAAAAGAAGCAGAAAATTACTTTTCCGCTGAGTTACTTGGGTTAAAGTAATTTCTCACTGCTTGAATCCTCAAGGACGTTCTGAAGAAAATATATTTGGAAGCCAGTCCTCACTGTAAAAGATTATATAGGTCAATTGTTTTCCTCCAAATCTCTTTTATATGGATATGATTCCTTTCATTTGTGGACTGAAGAGAAGCTGCAGAAATCCCTTCTTTCTTGAGAAAATGAAAAAAACACCTATAAATATTCTCTTCTAAGTCCTTCTAAGAAACTTGTYGGGGAGTTGTTACTTCTACACTTCTGAACTCTGAAAAAATGGTGTTCTGTTTTCTTTGGTTTAATTTCATAAAAATACTGCTCCTCTTTCTTGCATCAGCAAACCTTTCCCTATTTGCAAACAGCATTTAGGGGTTCCTAGTGGACAGTTTAGCCTGGGAACTGTGGGATTTACAGTTTCTCACTGTTTCAGGTCATGCAATCACACATCAGCATCTCATATCATGTCATCATCAATGTATTTTTTTTCATGTGGTAATAAGTTCAGCCTTTATTACTTCATCWAGACTGTTAGAAAACTGTTAGCCCTTGTTGTTATCCTGCAGAAAATTCCAGCAGGAGGAAGTGTTCTAGGCAATGCTATCCCAGGAGCAAGAGTAAACAGGCTTGGCCCAGGAGAACAAAGCCTTCTGAAAAACTCAGGGTCAGTACAGCCTGTTCCTAAACTACTCAGAGATTTCTTGTGCTAAAAACTGAGTTTCACCAAAAAAACTCAAACTGTGTTTATAGGAGAATGGGAAGGGAAGGGAAAGGGAAGGGAAGGGAAGGGAAGGGAAGGGAAGGGAAGGGAAGGGAAGGGAAGGGAAAGGAAGGGAAGGAAGGAAGGGAAGGGAAGGGAAGGGGAAGGGAAGGGAAGGGGAAGGGAAAGGGAAGGGAAGGGAAAGGGAAAGGGAAGGGAAGGGAAGGGAAGGGAAGGGGAAGGGAAGGGAAGGGAAGAGGAAGGGAAGGAAAGGGAAGGAAGGGAAGGGAAGGGAGGGAAGGAAAGGGAAGGGAAGGGAAGGGAAGGGAAGGGAAGGGAAGGGAAGGGAAGGGAAGGATTTCCAGCAGTTACCTCCTGTCTGTAACGTGCTCATGGAAGATGAACAGTCCAGGTTTGCAAACAAAACGAGCTGGAGAGGCTTTGCCCCCTGCCCAAAAGCTAAAACTGAGCCTGTTGTGATCAGAACCTGCAAAAGTGAACAAGAGCTGGCAGCACTGAAGGGAACTGAGCAGCTGCTGCTGGGGGTGGCACCACCTCACAAACCTGACAATGGAAAATCACTGGTTACACAGAACAGAACAGCAATGTGAAATATTGATAAAGACATTAGGGAATAACAATGGAATACTTGAAAAACTAAATTAGTCTGTTGTCCCAAGTGTATTATCATTTAACAAGCTTATTAAATATCACTATTTTAACAATTAATAGAAACCTGTCTAGCTGTAGGCCATTTTGATAGCTGTTAATTAAGTATCTACAAATTCCTTACAAAGTCCATGTGCTACTAAGAATGAGATTAAGCATTTCTTGCTTATGTAATTTTGAGCTAATTATAAGACTATTAGATTTATCTTCTAAATACTCAGTAAGTTCTCTTTTAACAATCATCTTATATTTAATTAAAAAGCAGTATCTGGCTTGCTAAATTTGAATTAAATGCTTGCTGGAGACACTAAATTGAAGTGTTAGTAACATTTTACCAGTGAATAAAGAACTATACAGATATTTTCACAATACAGAATTGCTATCCAAAATGCAAATAAACAGACAGGGATTTTAAAGGCACTGACTTCCATAGGCTCTTTGGAACATTCTTGAWATAGAAAAGGATCCTGGCTTCTGCTGTGCTATTTCTTAAACAAAACCAAATTGTTAAAAATCATGCATGGAAGGCATGTGAAAAATTAATAGAAATAACTACTTCATTTTATAAAGGTGAGTAATGGAAGAACTCCCACAACTGAAGTTAATACTTGTTTATGAACAGTCAGAAAATTTGTATTCTTTGGCCAATAWAAATGAAAATAAGCCTTAAATTTTGTGTGCCTCAGAGAATATTGACAGTATTAGTATTATATGTGATGACATTTAAAAAYTATATTTAGGGATCTAAAGATTAGTGGTTTCAAACTGTCTTATTCACAGTTAAATTATTTATTCTAAAGGCAGAATAAATTATTTCCAAATAATTTAAATCTTGGATTTGCATGTGACTTTATTTCTTTCATGGCCCTATAGAGCATTGTCCATATTAAGACCTCTCTCCTGCCTCTTTTCCTTCACCAATCTGAATTTAAAAATCCATGTTAAGGGTTTGTTATTGGTTTTTTTTCAAAAGAAAATGATGGCCTTGTACTCCCTGCTGTAAAAATGACACTTAAAAAGTACTGTGGAGAGAAATTACACTTTGCCCTTTGATTTCTCAAGAACCAGTAGTGGTAGGGACACTTACATTTTCTAAGAACGAGTTTTAATGTTTCAGCGCTACTCACAAGAAAATTCCCTGTCCATATATATTCATGACAAGTTCTTTGTGCACAGTCAGTGTCATGGAAAGTCACAGCATTTTTGAATATTAAGAAAAGGCTGAAGTGGGAGAACAGAGCACTAGAGAACTGTGATTTTTGAGTCACAGAAARTTGGGTGCTGAGAGGTGTCAAGAAATGGAAAACGAGGGCTAGAAATAACTCAGGAAGTCAGTCTCTCTCTTTGTCATCCTTGATAAATGCCTGCCCATCCTGTTTTATGCACCCCCAAAGGTGGAAGTACAAAGGGGATTTATTTCATCATCGTTCCTCTGTCCTGACAGCACAATCCCTTCTCTGGGGCCCAGCCTGAGCCCTGTGGTGCAGCCAGACCCTCTGCTCCCTGTTTCCTCTCTCACAGATGTGCTTCCCCGGCTCCCTGCTGCTTCCACWTGGGAAGCTGTCACTCTGTCCTGCCTCACCCTTCTTGTCACCAGAGTTCACTCCCTGTCACATCACATGGGCCCCCAAACAGGTAATAATTGGCACAGACTCCATGTATTTCCAGAAGGCCGATTAATTAATCTTTATTAAGAAACCCATTGCTCTTTTTTATACCCTAGTTCACTACAGGTGGAATTGATTGGTCCTTTAGTTAAAACTCCATCACCACTGGCCAGTTAAGAAACCTCCTTTGGCAAACAAATCTCACATTGTTATTGTTATTTGGCAAACAAATAACACATTGCACATGTTCACAACACCAGGCGCAGCAAGTGAAGGTGAGAATTGTTTCTCCTTCTTTTCTCTGAGCTTCTCACAGACTTCTCCCAGGCATCATTGTGGGAAAGCTGTGTGTTTATCTCTGTGGCCAGASAGCTGCTGCCACAATTCCATTTCCCTGCAAAGGGTTCTCTGCATTTCCAGCCATCCCTGGTGCTGCTGTTGTTCCTGCCCTGCAGTGCCCAGAGCATCACTCCAGCTGCAGCCAGCACTGCTGGGCAGCCCAGGGAGCCCTGCCCGTGCCTTGCAGCCCCTCCCCAGCCTCCTGCAGCATCCCTTCCCCAGCAGCAGGTTGTTATTGACCCTCTGCAGCTCCTGAGCCAGGTAACACCCCTGGGTTTTCACAGGGCTTTCCCTCTGCTGGCAGCTTCCTGCCTTACTCTTCCTCCTGCTTGTGTGCAGAGCTTTGTTCTCACCCCCCAAAAATTGCACCTCGTTTTGGAGCATTTCTCCAGCTTGTTATTGCCATTTGTYTTGCTCCAGCAAATTAGCAGTCCCTCCCACCTCAGTTTTCAGTGCAAATTTAATGTCTCCTCCATTAACCAAGGCATTAATTTGGAATTATTTAATGCTARTGGATACAAAGCAGATTGCTATGGAGACTCACCTGAAATATCCTTTCAGTAAGGCAATGAAATATTCATYACTGATCTCAAGCTAAAGTTTTCATTCTGTTTTCCCTCCCCTTGTAATTCTTTCATCTGTAAGATGCTTCTACAGGTTTAGAAAATGTTGTGTGAAGCAATGTCAGCAGCTGCAAGGGAACCAGTATGAACATGTTGTCTTTATAGTTCTGGTATATTGGCTCCTTCAATTTCTTTTTTCTTTTGACTATTATTCCTCTGAGGTAGAAAAGAAACTGGCACTTTTTGCTTTCCAAGTGCTTCTGCAGGACCCCCTGGGAGAGCCAGGACCAGCACAAGGACTCTGACCCTTGGGCACAGGGCACCCCTCAGTCCTGCCTGCTCTCCTTCCACCTGGGCACTGCAGCTCAGGCTGCCAACAGGAATTGCTTTGCACATCAGACTTTGACAATGCCAYCAAACACATCACTGGTGAATGAATTGGGAAGCCCTGGCTGATGCTGAGATGCACAGCTGAGTGTTCCAAGTGCAGGCACACAGTGAGAGCTCAGCGTGGCTCAGCAGTGCCCAGCACAGACCTGTGCCCACCAGGGATATCCACACAGCTCCCTGTTATTCTGCCTTTGTTCCAGCCTTGCAGCTGAGTGCAGGAGCTGCTCTAAGGGTGTATCATTAAAGACAAGCCTTATCTCAATTACAAGGTGAAGATAACAAAAGGTTCTTTGTATTTTCTTTATTTCTGCCAAGCTCTGCGTGTGTTTTCCATCTTTCAACTGTGCTCTTTTCATCTGATTTATATGCTCACATTAAATGTTATCACAAATCATGAATTGTTCTCACTTAATGTTTATTACTGCAGATAACTATTATCTCTCACAGTCCTGTTGGCTTTATTTTTATCTTTGTGCATTTCAGTGCCTCCTTTAATTATTTCATTTTAAGGCGCTTTACTCCTACATCTCTAAGTTAAAAATGCATGCAGACTGCAAATACCCCTAACAAATCTAGTGCAGAACTCAGAGTTAAAGTTGTAATTTTGAAGCCTTTGACTCCCACTGGGAAATCCTGAATTCCTGAGTGTGGCTCCTTGCTGCCACCCCAGGGAGGGGGAGGCAGCTGCCAGTGGAGTGTGCTCTGTGTGACCAAGGCAGGGCAAACTTCCAAAGCAGGGTTTCAGCAGGGGCTGAAATCACAGCAAAGACAAGATCTGGGGGTGAGCAAAGGACTCACCAGTCCTGCCTTGGGGCTGTGGGCATGGGTGTGCTGCACAAGCAGAAAACACCTCTGGAACTCAGGTGCCTCTCTCTTTTCCCTGGGAGGATCTGCCCTGTCTGTGTCACCCCTGAGTCCATCTCCCTGCTTTGGGGGAAGCTGGTGTCACCTCAGTACAGCACTGTGTAAATAAGGAGCAGTTTGATCCAAACCTGGTATCAAGTCTGTGTTTTTAGCTGTCTTTAGTTCCTTGTGTAGAATTTGCTGTCTCTTCCTCCTTTTGGTGTGTGACCCTCCAGCTCTCAGCAGCTCCAGGGACACCACATGAGTTATCATTCACGTGKATCTCAACACCAGGATATTCACTGGCCTTCTCTGGGCCTGTCCTGCCCCTTCAGAATGATTTGCTCTGCCTGGGGTAAGGTTTTTAGCACACCTCCTTATTAGCAGATAGGAAATTGCAATACTGGTCCAGCTTGGCTTTTGATGGGGTGATTATGGAAGTGGTGATAATGTGATGAATCTCAATTTTCATTTATGAGAATATTGCAGGAAGTCACTGCAAGGAAACCCAGTTCTTCCAACTACTGGCATGCTGCATTGTTTTGCCAGTGGGTATCATTACAATCATGTCTGCCATTTCATCTACTTTTAAAAATTCTGATTTGTCTATAATAATGAGATGTTTTGCAGGTGGTTAGTTCTAAGGAAACATAAATATTCCTGTTAAGGTCTGGGTCCTTGGGCTACAAAAGTATTTTGTTTCTTTCAGTCTTTTCTTTGCATTTTTCCATAAGTACCACATCCATCAGCCAGCCCTCACACACTGTTATTTATCTCAGTCCAACATGTCTGGCCTTCTGAACACAACATTTTGTTCTGGATCCCTGTGTTCCTGAGAGCAGCCATGTACTTGGCTATGTGAAAGCAGGATTGTGATTTTTCTGCCCATTTGTTTGAAGCAATTGATATGGTCCAAATAGTCCCACTGATTCTGATGCTGTCTGGTGGCAGGTGGAGCAGGATGATGGATCACAGCACACCTAAATCTCTGTCTGTAGTGGATTCCTGGATTCTTTCCAAGCCCTGTCTTGAGCCTGGTGTCCAATTGACCTGGACAATGCTTCCAGAGGTTTGTCTGTTTGTTGATCTCACAGTACTGTTCTGCTCAGGATAAGCAGGCAGCCAAACAGAAATTGGATCCTCCCTGGAAATGCATCTTTCTAAACCTAAATTCATGAGYTTTCAACAGATTAAACTGGAGATTTTGGGAATCCTTATGTGTGGTCACAAGAGCATTCTCCTGGTGCTGTTACCAGCGAGTGTCAGCAGGACAGGCAGGGACAGGGGTGGCACTGCCACAGAGTCCCAGAGTGCCTGAGCAGGGGACAGAGCYGGACAGGGACAGGTCTTGGGGTTCTGCTGCTCACAGTGACCCTGAGAAATGCTAGAAAGTCTCTTTTCCAGACTGGCACTCGAAGAAGGAGTCAGAGCTCTTCAGTTCTTGGTCTCAAGGTTGTTTATTGTTCCTTATCTATAAAATCTTTTCTCCTGCCCAGCCAAGGTCAGCTCAACATGACAGTCAGAGGCACTCTGCCTCCCCCAGGGCAGTGTTATCTTTTTATACTAAAAACTACGTGTACAATATTTACAATTACTTTCCAATACCTATCACCTATGTTAGACAGTGAGCTTCTACTCTAAACCAATCTAAAAGTGCCACCATCACAGCAGAAGATGGAGGCCAAGAAGAAGAAGGAGAAAGGCTGGACATGCCCAGATCCCTCCATCTTGCCCCCTGAACCCCCATACCAAAAACCCCAAAAATCTATTTCTCACCCTATGATAAATTCACTATCATTCTACCTAAACTGTCATGGCTTGCAGATCTTCATCTAAGGTTGGTAATTTGCTCCTTGGGTCATAATCAAAGTCACAGGCACCTTGGGCTCTGTGCCAGGGTCTCTGAGCCCCCTGGCAGGGTCTTGGCAATCCAGGACAGCCAGAGGGATGTCCTGGGTCCTGACAGACAGGGACAGCCCAGCTGAGAGCCCAGACCATCACACAAGGCTACAGAGGTCAGGGTAGCTCACCCTGGGCTAGGCTCAGTGAGCCATGGCTGCAGAGAGCCCATGCAGTGACCAGGCAGGACAGAATGAGCTCCCAAGCAGCTCCCACACGAGCCCAGGCTTGATGGTTTGCCTCTCCAGGCTGCACAGTTGCATTATCTCAGCTGGTTTGCCTCTCCAGGCCACACAGTTGCATTATTTCAGCTGGTTTGCCTCTCCAGGCCACACAGCTGCATTATCTCAGCTGGTTTGCCTCTCCAGGCCACACAGCTGCATTATCTCAGCTGGTTTGCCTCTCCAGGCACACAGCTGCATTATTTCAGCTGGTTTGCCCCTCCAGGCCACACAGTTGCATTATTTCAGCTGGTTTGCCCCTCCAGGCCACCACAGTTTGCATTATCTCAAGCTGGTTTGCCTCTCCAGGCCACACAGCTGCCTTATCCCACCTGGCCTTCAGCCCTTGCAGCCAAACCCCCAGGGAAGGAAAGTGGAGGAATGTGCCCAAGGCACTGAAAATTACAGCATCTTCTGCCCCAAAGATTCTCTGCTCTTYGCATGCAGACTGAAGTTTTCACCTGGAAATCTGTGGGAAATACTGATCTTGGTTACAAACAACTGCTGCAGCCTCTCTTTTTCAGGTATTCCATATATTGGTTCCCTGTCTTCAGTCAGTATCTCAGGAAGTTGTTACAGTGCAAAATGAACACTAATAATACTTGAATTTTTGACTAGAAAATGACAGGGGAGACAGTGTTTTGTCACTGTTTGGAATTAGTATTTTGCATGTGATGGATGAGTTTCTTAATCCTCAAACTGCCCTGAATTCTTGAGTATGGTCCCTCAATTCTTGCTTTGTTTTGGGTTTTTCGTTTGTTTGGTTTTTGTTTTATTTTGGTTTGTTGTTGTTGTTGTTGTTGTTGTTTTTGTGTAGGAATGCATTAACAACCCTTGCAAAACTACAAATTATATTGAGATTTCTTGTTATTTTTTTTCAATCCTATTTAGCTCCTTATTCTTGACTCATTCTTACAGAGACACAAGGAGGTTGCATTAAGGACCTGTTGCCTGTGTAGGGTTGTGTGCTCCATCCTCAAGTCTTTCTTCCATAATTTGGAAAGTGTTTTGATACCCACCGCAGGAAAACTGTCTCAGCTGGTGTGTGGAGAGGTCACTGTGCTCCTGATCCAGACAGCACCTACCTTCAAAATACAATGGGCTTTGTTAAACCAAGCAGGGTTCTGCAGATGTATTTGGTAATCATCTCCTCTTAGCACTTGCTTTAAGTTCCTCAGAGCTTTGTGAATCCCCAGCTTGCCCAGAGCCCTCTGTGYCTGCCTCGTTATTTGTTTAGCAATGATAGATGGAGTGGTTAGGGTTTTTTCCCCTCATTTTCTTTATTGCTCCCACTATTTTGTTTGTTTGTTTTAATGCAGAGGCTGTTCTGCAAGACAGATGTTGTGCAGACTGAATTGTTTTATTTATTTCCAGGTGTAACATCCTTGGAAAGTGTCCCAGTCTTTCAAATACAGCTTGGTAATTTTTAGCAGCTTTGCCATAGGAATACCATAGAGAATTGCCTGCTCTGAGTTATTTGTATTTTGGGCTTTCTTGTACTTTATTAATAATTTCTTTAGGTTCCTCAGTTCACTTCTTTCAGCACYTAGCTCTGTCTCATTTTTACACTCCACACCTTGGTCTAGGTGCTACACTTTTGTATTCTGATTGCAATTTACATTATCCTGTGCATTATGTCTGTGCACCAGTTGAATTTTAATTTGGTGCAGGTCAGTGCAGCTTTGCCCTGGTTATTTGTTTGGGGTTTTTTTCCTTATTTAAGGGTAAGTGAGACTTCACAGGCCAGCAGAGTCTTTGATGCTCTCCTTCCTCATTGGCATTCAGTTTTCTGGCTMTTTCTGTGCCTGCCCTTGAATCTTATGCCAGCCTGAGCTTTATAAACCATTTATTTATTTTTGTGCTGCCTTTATGTTGGACATGCAAAACCTCACCCCCTGAGTCACTGCCTGCTTCCTTGATATGATGCCTTTGTACTTTGTTTTTTTCATCCAGAACCTTTGACACACTGTTTTCTCTTGCTACAATTATTGCTTATGACCTCTTACTCGGGGCATTTTCCATTATCATATTTTCCCTCTGCAGTATCAATAGGTCTTCTTTTGCATTCTGCTGGTGAATTTGCTTTTTCACTTAGAGTTTTGGCATATTTTRCCTTGTATTTCTGTGTTTTCCCTGTGCCCTGCTGGTGAACTTTCTCTGTGCTGCTCCAGCTCAGTGTTTGGGCTGGGATCTGTTTAAATCTATATAGACAGCTACCACAGGTTCTACAGCTCTTCTCATGTGAGCACCTGAACTTTCCTTCCCTGAAAATAACACACCACAATCCATGGGGTGTTTTCTGTCTGCTGAGGGCTGACCCAGCCCTGCTCTGCAGGCAGGCACAGCTCAGAACCTCCCTGAGCAGCCAAAACCCCAACAAACACCCCCTTTGAGAGCCTCTCCAGCCCTGGACACCCCTCAACCTGCGGCTGCTGGGGCTTGGCTGAGGGATATCATTAAAGATGTGAGAACATTTGTCTGGGGCAGCTCAGAGGTACACCAGCTCTTAGTTGGCCTCTTTTTTTTTTTTTTTTTTTTTTTTTTTTTTTTTTTTTGGGGTTTTTAGGGGGGTTTTTTTTGGGGTTTTTTTTTTTTTGGTTATTTTTTTGGTGGATTTTTGGGAGGTTTTTTTTGGTTTTTTTTTTTTTTTTTGTTGTGTTTGTTTTTTGTGGGTTTTTTTTGCTTTGTTTTGTTTTTTGTTCTTTTGGTCCAGATCCACTCCAATTTGGCAATTTTTTCAGAAGTATCACAAAGAATGTTCAACATCACTACATCACCACACCCACCCTCTTGCCTGCCCTGGCACCTTAGTTGCCACAATGGTGATATAGTTGGGTTTATCTTCCTGTTGTTTTGTTGTTGTTGTTGTTTTTGTTTTGGTTAGGTTTTTCACATATTCATGGTTTCATATTTCATGGGTCTGCAGGAAATAAGTCATTCTTAACACCARGTTCTGAGCTTCTGCAAAGGAGGAAATAAAGCAAGACAATGCAACATTTAGTCTTTATTCTCTCTTTCAAATATCCCATGGAGTTGTTAAGTTTTCTAGGTATAATCTTATGCATAAAACATGTGCCAGCCTGTTCACCTCTGGATGCTCAGCTGGGAAACTGTCTATCATAGTAGTGAAGAAATATCACAGTATTTCTGTGTAGCAGCCYGTATTTAGACTTTATCAAGAATACTGATGTTAGTAGGGAAAGGTCACAGAGATTATGAAACAAGGGTTTTTGGTTTTTTTTCCCAAGTAGTAACACTGCAAGTTCATGTTAATGGCTGTCACATTCAGAGAGAGTGTGGTTTATTTTCCTTTTAAAACAGTGGGTGCTTCAGTAGATCTATCTGAGAGCACCCTGGATCGAGATCACTGGAAAATAATGACTCCACTTTGTGGTGAATTTATTTTGGCTTCTCTTCATACAGCTTGCATGAAATGTCTTTTCCAATATTGGGAAGCATGATTGGTAACATCCATCTTTTCCTCAGCTGCACTGTTTATGATAGGCTTCACAAACAGTTAGCATCACAACATTTTATTCCTTTGCTTGTATTTATCAATAATATGCAATCTACAAAGAGCAAATCTGTGCCATGCTGGACAAATACAGAAACATTTTCAGAATCATCCTCTTCATCTCCTCTCATGCAACATAAACTGATGAAAAACCTTTTCAGTCAGWGTTTGACAAGAAGGAAAGAAAAGAATCAGTGTGACAGGTCAYTGTGGAGCACCTCAGCCCCAGAAAGGAAGATATTTGTGTTTTGTCCTTTGGGATATTCACAAGCTCTCTAAATAATCRAAAACAAATTGCACAGGATACTCTTGACAGAAATGTTGCTAGAAACGGGATTTTACTTTACCCAGGCAAACAATGCAATACATTTAGATCAAGGCATGGTCAAAAATGCAAATTTTAGGCCTGGGCCCACAGAGGTAGAAGATTGTCAGAGAAASTTTTTGAAGTCATTGGAAATATTGTCATCAGCTACAATGGAGATGGAAATCTGGTTTGRGTCTTTGTGACACAAAGATATTGACCTTATTGACCTTCTGGACTGAATTTATCACTGAGTACAACAGAAGCAGAYGAATTAATGAGGCAGCAGATACAGCCCCAAGGAGGTCAAGAAGAGGGAAGACAGACATGTGCCAACCTTTTCTAAGATTTTATTCACAAGCTGCAGCCTTTTCAATTGTCTTGACTAAGAAATGCCTTCTGTCCTGCTGGGAGAGAATTGGATGATGCATTTGTGATCAGCAGCACTATTTCTGAGCTGTTCACACATTTGTGTTTTAAGACAAGATRGGGAGATTTGTGAATTTTGAATGAGTATCTGCAGTGTTTGTTTAGAGATGGAGTGGATCTCAGTTTTCTTTCACTTACACCAGTTTTTCATTAYTGCTAATGCCAAGGATTTGTCATTATAAAGTACAGGAAAGGAACTTCTTGTTTTGGGGTTTTTTTTAAAAAAAAGCTACTAAAATAGTGCATAGGTTAGGAAAAAGGGCCAGACCTGTAGCAAAGTAATACAGTGATGTTGATCCTGTCAGCATCAGTGGGATTGCTTCTAGTCTCTTTAAATACAACAGAATTCTCACCTGTGAAAGAGCTGGGGGGGTCAGAAACAAAAGTAATTTAATTTGTCTCATTCTGTCTCCAGTCTAATGAAAATCTTGTAAATCTAGAACTTTGCTAAACAATGCTCCTTAGGGTGTTTTTTTTTAAAATATTTCCATTAAAAGAATTTTCTGGACTCTCAGGTAATGCTTACCTGCTCTTAASAGTTACCACAGCTCTCCCAATGTCCAACTTGGATTTGCTGTGATGAAATTAAACCTATTTCTTCCCATCTAAAGTTCACTTTAGCTAGAGAGCAACTGACCACCATCTCCTTTAAAATAACCTGCCTTTGGAAGACATTTCTCATGTCTCCCTCCCTCTTGTCTAGTTCAGACAAATCCAATTATTTTAACCTTTTAAGAGAAATAATATTTTCTAAGATCCTGGCAAGTTTTGTTATTATCCTCAGGAGTCTCTTTATTTGGCCCKTGTCTCCTGGTGTGAAGACCTGCTCRTCTAGAAGAGGATTCCTCCAGCCCACAAAGTGCAATAATTATCTCACTGGTGCTCTGAAGGAGTGTCTCTTAATTACATCTCTCATTTAGATTTTCCTTCCTTTTTTAACCCAGAGTGTTACTTTGGTCAGCCAGAAYCAGTTTGTGGCATGTTCCAGCCTCAGCCACTTAATCCCCAGTTTTGTAATTATGAGTTTATTTTGCCTTCCTTAGTGGAATACTTTGTACTTGTCRTTTCTGAATTTCATCTGACTGACTCCAGGCTGTCTCTCCAACTTAGTAAGGTCAAAATCATGATGAATTCTGAGCCTGTTGTGCAAAGTACTTCTAGCACACACAATTTGCAATGTTCTTTATCTTATTTTGTACCAATGTGTCAATAAATACACTGAATGGTGTTAGACCTGGAGCACATCCCTGTGGATCCCTTCTGGTGTGTCCTCAGAGCAGGACATTTTCTTACTCATTCCTACACACTGAGTGTGGGCTTTCCAGCATTTGTACACCTTTTTTTTAAGTTTCCTAATGTAGTATCTTGTTTTTCTTAAGAAAGGGGCACATGGGACAGCCTGATTAAAACCAAGCCYTGCCTTGCTTCCCAAAAATGTCCATTTGTTAGTCACAATATTTTCTCTGTCCTGGCTCAAATTCCCATCATCATTCCTATTTTGGAACTGGAATCCCAAAATATGAGCACTGGTGATAAAAATAATGATTCCTAAAATGTTTTGCAGTTCATTGTCCATCWGTGGTCCAGTATTTTTTCTACATCAGTGGATTATTGCTAATATTGGACTAATAATGCACTGATCACAGAGCCCAGCTGAAATCTGATATGGGAACTTCACTGAGGGTTCTGTGTGTCTCCAATAAATTCTGTGTAAGTCAGGAAAGATGAAAACTTCCAGCATTAGTTTCAGGGGGGAAAAAATGCAATTTTCAGTCCTTTTAGGACTGCTAGAGGCTGCTAGCAGCCTCTGATGGTGGGTGCTGCTGAAAAAGCTTTTAAACCCCAGACCCTAATAAGGTTTGGAACTGTTCTGTTTTCTGAAATCCAACTTGATTGGAATTTTTTTCACTTTGCAACACTGAGTGTAAATCTGTGCTCTGGACTGTTAAAGTGAGCTCTGTTTCATCTGTGGCCTATTTAACAGCACTGCAGCTGAGGCTTTTATTATTCTTTTTTTCCCTTCTTCAGGCTACATATATTTTCTGACAGTCTGAAAAATAATCATCAATTAGTATAGAATTAAGGGGTTTGAGTAAATTAATCAAAATAAATTTAATCAATTTCATCTCTTAATATGCCKAATCAATTCTTTCTGAAGTTTTCTGAGAAAGTCTATTAACTATTTTAAATAGTTTGCCTAYCATGCTTTGAGTGGCACCCCTTCATTTAACACACCACTGTTTCTTCATTTGGCTTCTGTCCTGCAGAGTTCTGCCTTGTTTGCTGTTTGTCTGTGGCCAACTCTGCTCCTTCTAAAATAATCAAAATAARCAACCAGATACAGTTTTTATTTCAGTTCCACAAACACCCATTTTTATTGTTTTTACTCTGAAAAAAAAAAAGGATGCTTTTGTTTGTTTCTTTGTTTTCAAGCAGCTGAAAGTAGGATGACAAGAGACATGACAGTGACTGGGGCAATGGAATTTAGTGAGGAGATCCAGGCAGTGAAACTCTGTGAAATGATGGCACAAATTTCTCATTAATTGTTACTTGCAGTAGTATATCAGAAATAGTTGAGGAGTAAGGAGGAAAATGTGAAATATTTGCATGAAATGAAAGTATCCTTTATATCTGTTTGTATTTTTGCAGCTCCCTGAGGGGGAAACAAAAAGCTTGGTTTCCTGGAGGAATTCCTGCCACAGATTCTTGCTGACCTTGAGAGGCTGATTAAGATCTGTCAGTGTAGTCAGGAAYAGACAGTTCAGAGCCTGGGGTGCCCTGATCCCATCCACGAGCCTGTCTTGATTTGGAAGTCCCAGAATAACACAACTCAGTGGCTTTGAGACCAGAACTGTCTCTCCTCATACCAGTTCAGGGCTCAGGAATATTCACCCCTATCATGCAGACAAATTCCCCAGGTCTGTCTGTGCCCTGGCTCTTAGTCTGTAAATTCTGAAGGAATATTGCTGTGCCTCAGCCTCACCTTGTTGCTGTGAGAATAAAAGCACTGGCATGTTGGAATATTKATCAAACCCACGAGGGGACCATAAAAAAAAAGCTTTTTCAGCCCTTCTCTGGAGGGTTTAAGGAAGRATTCAGCTCCCTGTATTCAAAAGTAAAGGAATTTGCTGTGGAGCTTTGGCTGTCTGGACAATGTAATGGGAAGATGGCAGTCCCAGCATGTGGGACATCCAGCTGGGAGATTGGATTCTTATCACTAAGACTAGAAAGGGCTGAGATCAGCTGCAGCAATCGAGCACAAAAATATTACAGAAAACAATCAGTGTGGTGCTTTGTGTCCTGGGCAAAGGAAAATCTTGCTTTTCAGATATCCAGAACTGAGGATATTGATAAGTGCAGCTGTTCAGCATTCCCAACTGCTAATGCTTTGTAAGTTTAGAGCCTCCTTCCCCTTTCTTTTCTGAGTTTTTGTTCGTATTTTGTTTACCACAGCATCTCATTTTCTGCAGCCTTTTGTGCGCATTTTCAGGGCTATCATTTTCCAGGCTCTCTTTTCCCTCTGCTGGGCTCAGGTTTCCCCCCAGCTCAGACACCCTCAGGATCCTGTTGGTTCCTGGGGTGTGAATTCCTGTGCTGGGCTGTCCTGGTGCCAGGGAGGCTTTCCCTGCCCTGCCTGCAGTGCCACCAGCCAGCCCAGCCCATCCCAGGGTCACAGCCTGTAGCCATSATATTTTCTGAAAAAGCCTTTCCTTAGGAGAGGCCTCAGGAACAAAATYTAAACAATGGTTATCTGCTGCTGTGGAATGCAACAGGTGCATCTGTGATTGGTCTCATGTGGTTGTTTBTAATTAATGGCCAATCACAGTCAGCTGGCTCAGACTCTCTGTCCCAGATAGAAGCTTTTATCATTCCTTCCTTTTCTATTCTTAGCTAGCCTTCTGATGAAAGCTATGAAAGGATGAAATCCTTTCTTCTATTCTTTTAGTATAGCTTTAATATATAATATAATACATAATATATATTAATATATATCAGTATAATATATATATTAAATAATATAATATAATTTATATATTATAGTATACAAATATATATACTATATATTAATATAATATATTATATATAGTATATATTATATTATATATATTATATATATTAGTATATAATATAATTAATATAATATATATCATAAAATAATACAAATATATACTATATATTAATATATTATATATAGTATATATTATATTATATATATTAGTATATAATATCATTAATATAATATATATAATAAAATAATAAATCAGCCTTCTGAAACATGGAGTCAGATCCTCGTCTCTTCCCTCACCCTCAGACCCCTGTGAACACTGTCACAACAGCCTGCTCTGCCCTCCCTCCCTTCTCTCAGCCCATCCCCAGCAAGGCTCAGGTACAAAAAGAGAGTCATTTATTGCCTGTTTGCACTTGTGCCAGGATTTTCTGCAAYTTTTTCCACAGCAAGCTTTGATTTCAGTGCAAAACTGAAAAGATTTTCCTCCGAAGCTTTAAAAAATAAGTGATTTTTCTGCCCACCCACCACTCCCACCTTTACACACTCTCATCCCTCTCCACCCTTCAACTTTCTGGTGGCATCAGGAACCAAAGGTCTTTTTTTGCATGAGAGCACAGCTGGAGCTGCTCCTCCTTATGCATCACTCACTGTCTTCTCCCCAGACCCCCAGTTTGGTGTTGCAGCCCTGGGATGTTGGAATGTTGTGACTGGGAATGCAGGGGATTATTCTCTGCTGTTCATGGGGAAGGCTGGAGCACATGGCTGCAGTTACTGAGAGAGCCCCTGCTTTAAGCTGATTTCAGGTGATTTAAGCTGCAAATTAACTAGACTGGACAGGAAAGAAAATGCTGCTGCTCCTGTTTTACTACTGAGGTGAAGAGGGATTAAGGACTGAATTTTTTACAGACCACTGAAGACTTACAGAGTCAAACTGCTGTGGTGCCAAGTGGGATTTTCAAATGCATGAAAATGTCCATCTCCTACCTGGAGGACTCACACCTCGATTTGTTTCTTTAGGTGTGTAAGCAGCTTTGAAATCTGCTTCAAAGGCACCTGCTTGAAGCCACACAGACACTCTGGGACAGAGCACAAACCTCATCTCAGATCTCACTCATTCTTGTCCTGAATCTTAACACAGGACCTGGTCCCTTGAAAAACAGCAGAATTCACTGAAATATCTCAATTCACTTAAACTTTTCTGRATGTAGCACTTCAGCTTATTTGTCTCTGTAGTTATAACCTGTTAGATCAGGAAATGCCTTAAACATACGTGTGATAAATGTCAAGGATTTCTGTTTCCTTTCTCAGCTCTTCTTTTCTTGTTGATTTACTTATTAAAAAAAAAAAAAAGCTAGGAGAAATTACAGAGTTTTACATTTTTTTCCTGCAAGTTGTGAGATTTGTGGTCATTTAATCCCTCCTGGGAAGAAGCTTCCTAGTGTGTCTTTCCATTCTGATAAATATTTTTCAGGTAGAAAGCAATATATTTGGATGAATAAAGAATCTCAGGGAGAGCAAAAGAAAGCCATTAGCAGCTGTGGATAAATCTCCTTCTCCTACAGGTTTTCCATTACACAGTGGGCACTTCCCAACACACCATGGGAGAAAGCATGATTTTAAGTGCCATTAAATGCTGCACAGCAAATATTCCCCATGCACTGCAAGCATCCAGTGTAGCCCATGGGAAAAGGAACGGAGTTCAATACTGGGATCTTTATTTGCTCTCTGTTCTCTTCCTTGCTTCCCCTCAGACAATGTTCTGCRCCAAAGGATCTCAGCAACTCCCATTAGGAAGATGTGGAGAACAAGSCCCAAGTTTGTGCTTGGTTTTTGCCCACCTCTCATCAAGTGTCACGTTTCATTTCCTCTCTATTTTTCATTTTTCCTCTCTATTTGCTATTTTTCATTTATTTCATTTATTTGTTCACGTGCTCTTAGGGTTTTGATTGTTGTTTTTTGGGGTTTTTTTCTGTTTGTTGGTTTGGTTTTTTTTTTGTAGATGGTGGGATCCACAGTTTGCACAGGGGAATGTTCTGTAGCATTGGAATTCTTGTTGCAGGTTTCCTTAAGGATTTCARGCTCTCTTCTGCAGCTGGACTTTTATATTTAGCTGGAACACTACCATTCTCTTTCATTCATCTTTTATATAGCAAACAAAACCAATGGAATTGGAGTTAATTAGGATATCTTGGTAATTCTGAGCAGTGAAAGCTGTGGAAGGAAGAAATGTGACTGAAGTTCTGATGAAGAATCCAAGAGGAGCAAGAAATGAGCAAGAACAGAGATTGTGAGAAAACAATAAAAAATCAATTTTTAAAGATGAGGGCTGGGTTTCCTGGTTCCTTTGGGGTTTAGGGACAGGCTGGGCTCTCTCTGAGCTCTCTGTCCCTMCAAGGAGGTTCTCAACCCTATGGAAAATCTGTCAGAAGGGCAGCTGGAGTAAAGGCTCAGCTGCCACAGTAAAAAGAAGCTGTAAATAAACTTGTGTAACAAATAGAAAATCTTGAATGGCCACAGAACTCTAATCTGAACAACATTTTTGCTTAAACATCTGTCAAAAAAGAGGGAGAAGTATGCACCTCAGGTGTTACTCTCAAAGGTCTGAGAAAGCTGAGGGGACTTCACAGTGTGGATTTAACTCCAAACCAAAAATTGCCCAATTTTAAGATTCCCTTGATAAACTGAGTAATGCAGAAACTGCACTGAAAAATCCACCATTCTTCTGTGATTTAAAAAGTTGACAATATTACATATTTTTCAACATTTCTTTACAAATAAAACGTAAATCAGGTTTCAAAATGTGACTTGCAAATACAAAAARGCACCTGAAATCTAATTTATATAGTGTCTGCATTTGAAAGCTGCTATCCCACATATGAAAAGTGGGGTTATATTGTTGGCATATCAAGACAGTCCCACTGGCTCCTGATAGCTCTCATATTATTGCCTACTGTAAAGAGAGCTTCTGGGTTTGATTTTAATTATATGTTCTTCATTGCAAATATCTGCTGCCTTCCTGCTTCCAGCAAGCAGATGAAGGATAACCASGATGGCACAGGTACACCAGCAAGAGGAGGAGAAAGCCAGACCCAGGGCCACAGTAAGAAAAGAAGTTATTAGTGATCTAGCAGTGAATCAGCCTCTCTGTTTTTGATTCTTTTCTTTTGAATGAGTTACAGTCATGTCCTGCATTAATATTTTTGCTTAGTTTGCTAGGAAATGCAAATGAAAATAAAAAAACCCAAACAATTTAAATTACTTTGAGGCTTTCTTCATCCACCAGACAAATGTATATACCTCAGAAACTAATATAGCTCTTTGATGGGAATTGCTTATTTTCTGTTGACAGCTTTTTAGTGAAAAAGATAGAAATCAGATTGAATTTCAGCAGTGAGAAATTGAGAGCTTGTTCTACCAGCAGGAATCTCAAGGCCTCTAATTTTACCTCTGTGAGCAAAGATGAACCAGGAATATCAGCAACCTACTTTCCTGCCGCGGGAACGAACGCAGCACCCTAAAAACTCACAGAGACAATCTGAAACAGAGATTGGCCCCAACTTCAGTGATTTCCCCTCAGCTTAAACATGGCAATATGTAAGCASAGCAGAGATGCTGGGGTGTGTGGTCAGGGCCCCAGCAGTGGCAGCTGGCTGTGGAACAAAGCTCATTTTGTCTTTGCTCAGCTGTGGCCCCTCCTGGTGACCCCAAACCCCAGCCAGGCACCAATGCTGCACCCTCAGCCCTGGGAGCAGGGCTTCAGCACTCACTGGGKATTTCTCCTGCCTCCCTCTGTCACTGAGGAGATATTAAGGTCCTTTATATTAAATTTATTTTTATTTTTTATATTTCAATCAGCAAGGGTCCATATGAGCACTGCTATTGACGTGAGCTCCACAGAATCAGAATGAGATCATTAAAATATAAATATCAAAGCATTTTGTCTTCCTTGCAGTGCATGGCAGCATTTTTCTGCTTTGTCCATTTATGTGTCCTATTCTGAGRAATCCAACATTGCTTTTTGTCTCTGCAATATATCTTCATAACAGTTCTTCCCATGCAGCAGAGTCAGGAACCAGATCAGGCTAATTCTTTTCCATCACATTGTATTTTCTTGTGTCCTAATGTTATTATTTCATGCTCACTTCTTTCCTCATGGTATTTTTGCTGCATCATCTTTTTTCTTTATCATATTGTTTTACTTCCTTTCATCTTGCTATTTTTTTCTGTCAGATGATTGTGTCACCTCAACAATCAGATGTGTGCCCTGGCACATTGGCTCACAGCATGTTTCCACCTAAAAAATCCCACCAAAAACGTAAGATTCACACTGATCTATGATAAAATAGTACATTTGCTTCTTGWGATTAAGTGCTATTTTTTTTTTTGTTTTAACATCAAAAAGATATCTTTTGATCATAAAGATCCTGATAAAAATGAATTAACAATCCCAAGTACTGTACAACAAGGAAAACCATAAGGATTTCTCTTTCTTTCACAATTTCTATTTTATAGTCCCCACTAGAGATTGGCTACTTTAAAAAAACCTTACTGCAACTCAAGAGGAAAATTTCCATCTCCAGAAGTGGGTGAGTTACACAAAGCTGAATCCAGCAGAGAYCTGTGGCTCCTACCACTTGGGTTTCCCAGGGCATATGGAGGAGATCTAATTCTGGAGCACGCCTGTGCTCAGACAGAGCTTTGAGCAGCCCAGCCTGCCAGAGCCAGGGCTGCTGGCACCCAACTGGGCACTAAATTGGCACTAACCCCCCTTAGTGGGGTTTTATGTAAGGTACCATGAAGCTGGCAGCACACCAGCAAACCCAGTGGTGGCAGATGAAGAGGGGACACTTTTTGCCCTGTTCTGCCTCTGCCAAGCCCTTCAGCAATCCTTTCCTGCCAGGAGGGAAGGGTGTGCCCCCATCAGCCAGGCTCCTGCAGACACCCAGGCTGTGCCCATTACAGAGGCTCCTGCCTGCTCCTGCCCTTGATTTCCCTCTGCAGCTGGCAGGGGTGGCTGAACCCACACCAGTGTGCTCCCTACCAACCTCTGGATTAATCTGCACCAAAACAGGGAGGTCTGAACTCGAGCAGCTGAGAAATAAGCTCATTGTCTATTGTGTTGTCTACAAGGTCAGTATTCCCCTAAAGACAAGACCTGTGGGTATGAATCTCCTAAATCCAGCCATGAAGCTGATGAGACAGAGCCTTTGAGCTCTGGAGCTCTGGCTGTGGAGATGCCGAGGAGCTGGTTTGACATCAAAWGGTCTCCCAGTCTGGTAATAGGGACAGAAACTTTCAGTCAGAGCAGCAGCAGGAGCTCAAAGCACCTTTGTTAAATTCCATCAAGGGCTACTTGCTATGTACACCCCCTCTGCCCTGCTGGAGAGATCCTGGCCTCAGGAAGCAGAGGAAATTGCCTGGCATCCAGCTCCATGGTKTCTCTCCAGACAGATGACAGCAGCAGAAAATTGGATTCCACATTTACAAACTTAGTACACTAACTTAAATCAAAGTCAGCCTTGTTCTGCAGACAGGTTTTCCCATGTTCTCACACCTCTACTTTTAATTAAAATGCTGACAATCAGGGATAAGGGGAACAAAATACAAAGGTAATCATGTACAGAAAAACATATTTCACCAGAGCATAAGCTATTAGCACTTCCTCGGCTATCTGATCATCTGACAGGCTTAAGGGGAACAGTGATGTGAATTTCAAATCTCCAGCTGCTCCCCCAGGAGCCTCTGTCTCATACAGTTTGTACTGAAGTGAGACAGTGGAATACAAAAATGAAGGCAAGGAAAACACATAATGCTGCAGGATGGATAAACAGAGGAACAAGGCTAAATTCAACCCTCTCTCAGTGCTGCTGCCTTTGATGCATGCAGTGGCTTAGGAACATCTGTCTCAGAGTGGGATAATCCCACACCTGAACCAGCATTTGTCACTCCTGGATGTTTAGCTCTGTAGGACTCAATCCAGTCAGGAAATTAAGCAGATGTCTAATGCTGAACAGATGAGCACTTTCACTGAAGTCAAAACAATCACGATTAAATGTTCACCCTTGCTCAACTCAGCCTGAGGGAGGGAGCTTGTTTCAGAGGTTCTGGATGGCCTGGCCACYCTGCAGACTGTCCTTTTCCACCAAYGCACTCTGAGCTGGCTCTGACTTCCCTTGGATCATTTTTCCACACTCCTATTTGTGTGTGAATTGATTTCCAGTCCCTCAGGTGTTCCCTGTGACTGGTCTGACCCACCCAGCTGCTGTGTGTGGGCAGCCCTGAAGAAAMCAGGTGCTCAGCTGCTTTCCAGCATTGTCTTCTCCTACAGGAACAAAAAGATGATTTTTATGCCTGGGAAAGCTGCAGCCTAAAAATGCCATGAGAGCTGACAGAAGGATCCTGACTGCTGAAAGAGAGCAGGATTGGAAATGATATTTCCCAGCATGGCAAGCAGTTGGCTCAGAGCATTGCAGCCTGCCTCCAGTCACATTCCATGGGCTTTGGGAAGGGGAAAGGACCTGAGGAGCAAGGATTACACCATGTGTARTTACAGTGATCTGCCTATCAAGGGTGAGGGTAGCAAGAACTCCTTCAGTAATGGGGTTTAGCACAATTTTAGGTTTTTATTTCACTGGCAGCTTTTCACACCTAGCCCAAGGATGTGATGTTTGCAGCACCCAGGGAGTACAGCAGACTAGGCAGAGCACAGGTCAAACATAATTGCAGCTCTCATGTTTGCTCCCATGCCCTGGTGTCACTGGTTAAGTAGGATTTTCTCCATGTGGAAATWATTTCCACATCTTAGCTCCTGAAAGAAGCTGAAATGATGTGTGTATTCCACAGGTAACCTAATCYTAGCAGACAGACACACTCAGGATTCTGCAGCTGGGTTTGCTGTGCTCCTGGCTAACCTTGGGCACACCTGAGTGTCCCTGAGCCCATGGCACGTGGTCAGATGAGTATTTGTAATTGCAATGTCTTTGGCATGTTGAATATGGGGAATGAACTTCTTGCAGTGTGTTTTCTTTCCTTGCCTCTGGGCCATCCCAAGCTTTTTTTTGCATACAAATYCCCCCTGATTCTTGTAAAATGTACACTGAGCTCTGCTGGATTCCTGTGGCATGGATTGCCCTGTGTTCCCTCTCTGCTCACCTGCACCACATCTTGGCTTGCAAAGGATAATTATGGTTGAAATAAAGACAAAATGTGCTTTCCTTATTCCTGCCCCGTCATGGTAAAGCCTGTCCAGTGCCAGATGGGAAAGCACAAGCAGTTGCTGGGTTATGAAAGGCTCTTTTTCATGTGCATCATTTTTCATGTCCTTTAGGAGGATGGATGGGATGAATTCTTTAAAAAGGCTGGTGTATCAAATGATATTTATCATAAAATATCTCAGTTCTATGTCATTTATAGCTGTAATTTAATTATACCTAATATGTTTCCCTAATTGTGATATTGACTATTTTATAGGAATCAGAATGAGCCTTTTGATCATCTGTAGGTACAGCTTCACTAATAGGCATAAATCAAAATGCCTTAGATCAGCCTTGTACCCCTAAGGCATAATGTAAATGGTGAAGGGATGGGACTTCATTTTGTCATGTTCTCTTCAAATATCAAGTTATATTAAAGAAAACACTTTTCTCAATCACAGGTGCATGTACAAAGAATGAGTGACAGCTTGATGTCATCTCTTTGATAAGTCTACTCCCTTGGCATTTTTAGATGTACTTTCATAAATGAGCTTCAATTCGTCTTGCACAGAGTGGAACTGTATCTGCAGAGCTGTATTTAAAAATGTGCTTACTACTCCATAATTCACAAAGGATGGGGAAGGGAAAGGAAAAAAATATATATTCTTTGTGTATTTTGCTAGAGACCACCAGGGAAATGTGCATGTTTGTTCCTAAAAGCCAAAGCACCACGGGGAGGAAGGCACACTGAGGTCTGAGCAGCTCCACCACCAATCTGGCAATTTGTTTTATGATGTTTTTACATGCTGGTACTCAGGGGATGATCCTGCACTACCAAAATCTCTGCCTGGGAAAGGAAAAAGGCAAGTAGAAAACATTTCTTAGCTCCAGCAAGTCCTTTGTGCAGCAGGGAGTGCCTCTGAGCATGCCTGGGCAAGCACAGGCACATGCATAGCTCCAGACAAATACACAGCCTGCAGCTCATTTGCACAGTGGAGTTCACACAGCCATATCACTTAGTCTAAAGAAAAATATGGGGTTTTGATGGTGTTAGGATAGGGCCATCTTTTAAGTCTAAGGGAAAGCCATATAAGTAATATGAAATATTTGATGTGTTTGTAGAAGTATGTTTTATACTGCATATAAAATATCTGTTATATAGTGAAAGGGGGTGGAACGAGATGAGCTTTAAGGTCCCTTCCACCCCAAACAAATCTGTGATCCTGTCATTCTGATGTGAGAAATACAACAGCAGTCAGATCTTCAGCTGATACAAATTGTCATCCTCCATTTGACATCTTAGAGGACTTTTAAAYTTTTACCTCCACAGGGCTGGGCTGTAGATATTTCTAAACCATGCAGAAAGTAGTTTTCTTACAAGCAYCTCACAAAAATGGATGAAGAGAGAACATGGYTGCCTAGAACTGGCAGAAGGGTGTGTCCTTTGGTTTGTTTTACCCTGACACTGCTCATTTCCCTGACTCTCTCTCCATGATTCCRGTGTTTCCCTCTCMGGAGCCWCAAGTGTCTCTGCCATAACTCAMSAGGGCTGCAGGACAAGGGGGTTTGGTCATGGCTGTATCCATGGGTAACACCACAGCACAAATAATCATTTTGCACAGAGAATCTGCCCCATTCAGCCTCTGCAATGCCCCAGTGCAGCAGCTTCTGCAGCACCTGCAGAATCAGACCCATCACTCCTCAGTCATTCCCATCTGACAACAGTTGCCTACTGTTATTGCTTCTTTGAATTTTAATCTGACATTTAACCTAGCTGGAAATGCATTGCCTCATTTAGTTTTTGTGCTCTCCCCCCCTTCCATTTACTTCTAAATAATCTTTTTCTTTAGATGATTTTCATGAAATTGCCACTAAAAAGAGTCCTGTTTGAGCTGCCTCATTTGAAAACTGTGAGATAGTGCAAGACATCTGAAGATGTCATTGTAACACATGAAAAGCACTTCAGCCTGCACATAAACACTATCAAGTGGAATTTGAACTGAAGTTATAAGCTAGGCTGAAATGATATTTTGTTAATAATTGTCAAATATTCCACAAATAGCACAATCCTAAATAGCACTATTCTGAGCAATGAGAGCACCACGTAACATGCTGAATTTTTAAACAGAGCTGAACAGAATATAGAATTTCTATTTGGGAAATGTGGACATCTTGAAGTTCAATTTTGTTCAGAAATGGAACAAATATCTTTCCTACAAAAGGAAAATTCTAAATAGCTGCTTCAAAAAGTAATGTGCATTTCAAACTCAAAAGTTTAGATTTAAAATTGTCTTTTTATTTCTTATTATTTCGATGTCAGAGTTTGGTTAAAGAAATGTCAGTGTATGGGAGAATTTGCTGAGAACAAAAGCATCATCAGAGACTGCTGATTTTTTTATCAGTACAATAGAGAAGGAGCTGTTTTCTATCTCCTTATGTGGGATAAAGCTTCACATTTTTTACTACTGCCAGATCATGAAATAATGTGAATAAAAATACAGAATATTTTAAATTAAATTTTAATGCTGAAATAAATATACAATTTTGATAAAACCAGTTCAAGGTTTTTTAGAAGAAGTTTCAATGAGAAATGTTTAATAAGAAGCAAAAATAAGCAAAGCTGCATTTCACTGATATTTTCCAAGAGAAGCTTATTTTGTTGGAAATATATTAAACCAATTCTTTCACTTATAATCTCAGGATACATTTATATTCAATCTATGTCAAGCAGGCAGTGAATTGCTGTTACAATATCTACTGTCTMCTTTGGCAAATGTTTTGCTCAGTAATCCTGCTTCTAAAATGGTTATTTGTGCTGTGGATACAGCCATGACCAAACCCCCTTSTCCTGCAGCCCTGKTGAGTTATGGCAGAGACACTTGTGGCTCCAGAGAGGGAAACACAGGAATCATYGAGAGAGAGMCAGGGAAATGAGCAGTGTCAGGGTAAAACAAACCWAAGGACACACCRTTCTGCCAGTTCTAGCCATCCATGTTCTCTCTTCATCCATTTTTGTGAYTTGCTRGGGAGGAAAACTACTTTCTGCATGGTTTAGAAAMATCTACAGCCCAGCCCTGTGGAAGAAAAGCCACAACTTGCTCAGTAACAAGCAGGTGAAGCCTGGTCCTGACTCCTGTCACCCTTCAGGGTCCCAGTGAAGGGCAGAAAGAGGAGGAACGATGCAGTTTCTTTTGGGTCTGGCTAGAAATGAAAGACAAATGCCTTTAAGAGTTATCAAGAATAAGGAGGAAAGGAAACAGAAACATGACAAGAATCCTGGGGGAGGTGTGTGTTAGCCCAGGCTGCTCCTGTGAGGGCTGTGTCACCTCCAAGGGGCACAGGGCAAGGCCCTGTCCTGGCTCAGGGCTCTGCTCCCAGCCAGCTGTCACTAAAGATTCTCCTCTCGTTCCCCTTTCTTTCCATGATAGCCCAAATTGAGTACTTGCCTGGCCTTGTATCTGTCATGTCAGCTTTTCAGGCAGTGCATGTTGTGCTCTGTGCTGCAGTGCTGTGCTGTCCTTCCCCAGGAGCTCGCAGGGCTCATCAAGTGCCTCTAATGGAGCTGGCCTCAGGGACAGCAGCACACTGCTTGCTTTTACATTTCTTCTCCACTTTCAAAATATGGGAGACATTAATAGTACAAAGGACTGCTCCCAACTGCTTTGATCTCCACAACATTTCTGCTCTTTCAGCCTCCATGTCACTGCTGATGCCATGTTCCATTACTATTTTCATTATTCCAGCCCATAGCCAATACTCTTTTCCCATCCTTTCTGCTCTAACCCCAGCAGCAGCTGGCCTTCCCCAGAGGAAGGAGAGGAGTGAGAGCATTGGCAGTGCTGCAGCAGGGTCCCCTGAGAGCTCTGAGTGATTGAGGGGCTCTAACAAACCTCATGGGACCCTTGAGCAGATTTATTTTCAAAGATAGTTGTTGATCAAAAGAAAAAAAAATAAAAAAAAGGATGCATAAGCTTCATTCCCCCCCTGGAATAACCTCAAAGGAGAAGTGCCTCAGAGACATGTTCCTGCCATGCTTCTCCTTTGCTCCAGGGCAGCAGTAATTTGCTGTAAAGCAGAGGCAGCACAAATTCCCCATCCTGACAGAGGGTCAGCTCGTGTGCCCGTCATGAGAGACGGGAGAGAAAGCACAGCAATAACTCCTGGGGCTTCTCAGGAGGAGCAGCCACCATAAAACTCACCCACCTCCATCCTGATGTTCCACACGGATGACATTTGAGGTGAAGGGGGGAGGAATCRTAATTTTCTTTGTCCCTGACTCAGCATGGAGTCAAAGTCATTARRGAGTTGGAAATGTCCTGTTTTGGTGACAGGTTACCACAGGCTCTGGGAATTGTTTTCTGTTTTCTTAAATAAAGGAACATCCAGCAAGAGAACAGAGACCTCATTTGAATTTATTCTGTTACTGTGTGATTAGCACTATTTCAAACGTTGTAAATAGCGTTATAAGAAAGTGTTTTGATTTAGAAGTGCTTAACAATTTACAGTAAATCACAAACTAAGCCATGGAGGGAGAGTTCTTCATAGGGGGGTGTGTGTCTGTGCACACAGGTCCTCACCATTTGCAAACAATGAGATACTGGCAGTAGACACACCATGCAAAGTCAATTATAAAGAAAAGTAGGTTCCTCTTCTTAATTAAATAAACCCATAAATAAATAGGASACAGCAGTACTACAAAAGGCAAATTGTTCTTCAGCTCCTGAGTAAGACATTCAGTAGGAAAGAACTGACAAATAGGATGCAAGTATAATATCTCCTCTCATTAAAAAATGCATTTTGAATACAATGGACAAGAAAAAGTGCCTTAAAATGTTATCTCATACTTAATGGAAAGCTGTGGTTGCTTTCTGAGAGAATGAGCAATGCTGCCTGGAGAACAGAGCTGGACACAGCAGCCTGGCTCCTGCCCTGGCTTTGGTTTGTCTCTTGAGTTTTGGACATGGTCAGSTATCAGCTGGTGATTTTGCTTTCACTGCAAAGCTTTCAAAGGTCCATCCTTAAATTACCTTGCAGCCAGGTTAAATTATTATGATTATTATGCAAGGAAATTTTTCTTTTCCTTGTCTACAGTGCACATTTTCTCACACATTAGAAAGAGAAAACAAAGTTGTTTGCCAGTGCCTGACTCTGCTTAGAAACCTTATCTAGGGAAAATGAAGTTGTGTCAGACAGGTGAAGGACTCTCCCAAGCTATTAATTCATGTTGAATAATTCATTAGCTAKCACTCTTAAACTCTGATAGTCCCAGGTAAATCCCAGAGAGGGGTTCTGTGGTCCCTCAGCCATGCTCCTCATCAAATGCATGAAGTTTTACATAATAAGAGGATGTGGGAGTGTTTTTAAAGAGATATTTGTTCTGGAACTTGTAATATATAAAGAGATATTTGTTCTGGAACTTGTAATTAGTGTCCAGTGTGTGACTGTGCAGGTGTGTGCCTGTGTGTGGGACTGGAGGGAGTGCCCAGAGCAGCAGCACAAACCCTACAAACCCAGYGTGCTGCTCTTGGAGTCACTCCCTGTGTCCCCTCCCTTGGAAAATCTGCTCTAGGCTTCACTTGGAACTCAGACTGCTGATCTCCTAATGCAGAATTTAGGAAAAATCCCTTCTCAGCTGGAACATCCGCGGGAAATGCAGAGCCAGGGTCTCACCTGATGTAAACTGGGGGGTACTCACTGAAATAATCAATCCATGGGCATTGGGAGCCAGGTGTGGGCAAAACTCGTGCTGAGCTACAGTGAAGGGGGATCAGGCTTTGAAAGTGCCAAAGAGATGTGAATACAAAATTTACCTTTGAAATTCTCAGGGATTCATGTGCTGCAAACATCTTGCCCAAAAGCACCCTCTCCCTCTAAGTTATTACAGGKAAAGTGAATAGGCTGCAGTCACTATTTTTCCTGAGTTCTTATGGAACCTAAAATGGCCACTGAATTAAACTTTAACAAATAGATCTTTCAAAAACTAAATTAATAAACTTCCTTATTTCTCCACTATCTAAGTTCATAGCCTTTACTTAATGATGATGCACTTGATTAAATAAAATGAAAGAAAAATGGAAGGTCTTTCAGACGTTAAAATTAATAATGAGTTTAGACTTAATCCAAAAGCAATTTAACTTTAAACATTCATATGAAATTAAATGTGCCATTGAATTTGCTATATAAGCAAGCATTAATCTTATCAATCTATGAAGACTGGAATGTTATACAGTGACCCATTAATTTCAAAGCCTAATACAAGGTCTGTTTAATGCCTTTAGTCTATTAAAAAGTGTCATCCTACAATATAACTGCTTTTTCATAAACGTTTAAACCCCAATTCATTCTGTTACTGCTTTGATCTTTTGATAATCTGTTCTGACAAGATTATGGTTCAAAAAAAATCCCAAAATACATCATTTCTTTGCATCTACATTTGCTCCAAGTTTGAACTTTAACACCAACAAAGTCTTCATTAGCAAATACAAGGATTTGAACATTTGGTGTTGGTGCTTGTGTTTGTTGTAATAAATGTTCAGCAAAAATAGATTTCCTTTTATCAGGTGCTATTTAGACCAACAATCTCACCTATAGAATGAACTCTATCTTTTCCAATGCGGTGGAGAGAACTGTGCCACAAAAAAACACTGCTCATTGAAAACATCTCTAAAAGAATAAAGAAGATTTTCATTATGGGGAATGCCTTTGGTGTGGTTTATTTCTGTTTGAAAGAGGTGTTGACCATGGTGCCTTGTGCAAGCTTGGTGAAAGACCATAAGCTTTGCTTTCAAGGTTTCTTTATAACACTGCAAGRCATGGTGCTTGACAAAATTAAAATTAAAAAAAAAKCCCAACAACAACAAAACTGCCCTTTTTAGTTAATGAGATAATTCAATATCAGAACTTAATGGCATGATGTGTTAGCTCCTGCCATGGAAGGTCATGGTTTGAAATTTCTGTTTCTAATCAGTATTTGCTCCCACAAAAACCAATCAGAGGGAAAGGTTGATATTTAAATATGTTTATGTCACTAAACAGGTGTTCCAGTTTGACATACTATACCTAATTCTACCTAATTTTCACAAATCTAAGGTCAATGAAAAATTACACTTCTTAAATAAGACAAAAACAGTTCCAATGTGGTTGTTAAATGTAAAGAATAATAAGTAGCTTGATGAARGCTATGTTCCTTGAGAGTGCACTCCAGAAATTTCTGCAAAATTCCATCTTTTTTTTTTTTTCTGTATAGGAATGAATTTTCTTTGGCTGTAATATTTTCCTTGACTTATATCTGCCTGCAGCAGCCTGTGAAATATGGATACAGTTCTGCTGCATCCTTGCACAAATAAATGACTGTTATTAACCTTTCAGAGTCTCCCCTTTGTGGTGCTGGGCACTGATTAGGAATGCAAGGCTATGAGCAGATTACTTGTGTAAACTCGTGCAGCTCATTGGAGCATTTCCCAATTTACATTGGAGACTGTGTTAAAGCCTGACCTGCTAAATGGCAACGTGCTCCTTTTCAGACACCTCTCCTTGCATTCAGAGCACAGGGATCCCATTGCAAGGGACAGAYGGACAAAGGAGAAGCCTGGTGGTTATTTTGTGCTACGGTCCAACAGCTCCACTAAAAAGCAATGCTCAGGAGGTTATTCAAGCAGAAGCTGAARTCAGGTAATTACACACTTAATAACAAAATCACAGGTTTTCCTAAGGGTGTTCYTGTCAGGGTGTTACTCAGAAGACTTTCACAGTAGCAAGTGCTTGGTAAACTTGTGAGTCCCTGGGCTGTTGTCAAGGCTGGCTCTGATCATCTGTTTTACCTCTTGGAATCTTATCCATGGCAATGTTGGAAGGCACTTAGAGAGCAGCCACCTGTGGCTGCACAGTACCTGCAGCTGCAGCCTGTGTCCAAAAAGGGTATTTTGGCTCTGGTGTCTCAGGGATGGCATATCAGGAACTGATGGATCCAAAAACACCTGAGGTTTTCTGTGTTTATTGAAAATYTATTTCCTAATTTTTATTGGGAAGTGCACTTTTCTCATACCTCAATGGTTTGACAGATTGTTAATTTTGCTGAATTTGTATTTTGGGAAAAATAGAGGCATAGGATGATGAAGCACTTTTTTATTTGCTCAGCTGTTWTATTTTCTAACAATATTTTTATTTTTCCTTTCAAATGAGGCCTTCCTTTCTATTCTGTATTCTACACTAAAGTGCAGTTGCAACCAAATGAAGCATTTTGATTTTTGTCAAAATAAAATCTGTCAGGAGCTGGCTTGAGACAGTATTTTGGTTTGTTATGGTTGGAATCTTCTTTCATGGTGAATTTTGAAGTGATAGGATTTGCTTCCTGATGGGCATGAAACTGGTTTTGAAATTACAAATTCTTTAGAAAAATGAAAATGCCATTCTTGTCACAGCTCTGGTGCTTTTTAAGTTGTTCCCTGTTCACTTGCCCTSTGATAAAAATAGGATGTTGAGAACATTTGCCACAAGTAAGTGCTAAACGTAAGCAGACCAGATTTTCCTCATGAAGTTCTGCTTCAATTAATATTGTGCCCTGATCTGGACTGGGTGAGTTAATCTGCAGCACATAAATCTGGGCACCACCATCACCATCAGCAGTCAGAYCTGGCATCATTGCTTTAGAGTAATTAAAAGCCTGATGAATAAGCAAAAAAACCACCCAAAAAACAACACACCCCACCTTGATTGTTCCGTGTTGGAGACTTCTTTTGTGAAAATCCTTTTCTTTAGGATTTTCCCTTCTGAGAAGCTGAGAGGCCTCAGAAACAAAATGTAAACAATGATTATCTGCTGCTGTGGAATGCAACAGGTGGATCCGTGATTGGTCTCATGTGGATGTTTGGAATTAATGGCCAATCACGGCAGAGCTGGCTCTCTCTCTGTCTGAGCCACAAACCTTTGTTATTCATTCTTTTCTATTCTCAGCTTAGCTAGCCTTCTGAGATTAAACTTTTCCTTCTATTCTTTTTAGTGTAGTTTTAATGTAATATACATCATAAAATAATAAATCAAGCCTTCTGAACATGGAGTCGACATTCTCGCCTCTTGCCTCAGCTGAAAACCCCTGTGAACACTTTAACAGTTCCAGTCTTCTTAACAACTCTAATCTGAGAGGTTGGATATTGGGTTGGGTTTGTTTCAGGCATTTGGATATGGGTTCTTGGCACACACCACCAGCTGAAGATCTCCTTCTCTGTCTCTTTGTGACTCCGGGTGAAGAGCAGCAGCACCTTGTGCCAGCAGCAGCTGATGTGGTACAACCAGGGCATGACTGAAAAAGAAACCCCACCTTTGATTTCAATTCAAGATTTTGATATTGCAGCCTGCATAATGAGCTGCRTCTCCAGTTTCTGCTTTGGCAGAACCACCGTCTCTCCCAGCAAGTTTCCAAAGCAGGGAGCAGCCCTGAGTGTTGCTCCCATCTGTCTAACACAGGCTGCTACCCCTGCAGCTGGAGTGGAATGTTTGTACTGCAGTGTTCACCCAGATGCCTCAGAAATGACTCCTTGGCAAGGACAGAMTGAGCCAGCCAGCCTTGCCATGAAACCTGTTTTCTGCAGGGGTTGTGCAAAATACCAGCTGGGATTTGCCTGAGGCATTGAACAGGTTCTTTTACATAGGAAAAAACTCTAAACATACTAAAACCCTARATTTTTARCAASTTCTCTCAGTTTTCATCTCCCAGATAAGTGAGTGCAGTTCAAACAGTACATCTCTCAGGAGTGTAACCCTGGAGCTTTTGCTATTCATTTATTTATTCTTTGTCAGCTTCTTCTGCTTTAGGGGTAGATAAGTTATTACTTATTTGGTTTGTATCCTTTTTTTCCTGAGAAAKGCTGATGGCAGAGTCAGCAGCCAAAATCCCATGGCCCTGAGAGCTGGGAGTTCSTTTCTGGAGTGAATTTGTTGCCTCATCAGCATTTCACAGGACCACAGGAAGGGTCTGGCTGGGAGGGAACCAGACCAGGCCTGACTTGAGAACTTCCACCTTTTGGAGACTGCTTTATGTGACTCCTGTTGCACTGCTAAACTACCCTTGCTATGATTTGTTCTCTCTTACGTCAGGTCACAAGTATTTATGAACATGTCAGTTATATCAAGTTCAGGAATAATATTTCCAGACCATTATCAAAAAGTAAAGGATGCCTTAAAATAGAAGCAACAAAGAATGAAAACATTTTCACTTCTACTTCCTGCAGGATTGTGCACTGTAGGAAAACAGCACAATTCCATCACGCAGTGGAAGCCAAGTTTGGGACCAGATCCTGAGATGTCACAGTCACAGTCCCCCTGCTTTTCACCACAGTGACTGGGGATATGGATTTTGGTTCATTTCCCTCATGYCAAAATCATACCACATAAACCAGAATTAGGGCAAGAACCTAAACCTTGCCACAGCAAGAAAGCATTTTAAAAATTCTTTGTATATTTGCAACTATTAGGTTTTGGATATAATAATCAGTTTTCAGGCACACTCCTGTTTACTTCCACAAATGTATTTGCACAGCACACAAATTTGACAGATGGATTTGGGGACTTTGCTTTGCTGTGCAAGCAAAATGCAAGCACACCATAAACCCCAGCCCTCTTAGAGAGGCACTAAAATGAGAGAGTTTTCTAAATAATTGATTTCTAAACCAGCAATTGAACTCTCCTAATAATTACTTTGAAGAAAGGAGATAAGGTTCAGTTACTGTCTATGCRGGTTGATAATTTAAAAACTTAATGGAAGATGTTTTTTCTAATAAGAAAGTGAGAATTATAAGCAATAAAACCCAGCATGGGATGTGATTATCAGGAGGCAATATTATCCTTGGYCATTTTGCTATATAAAAGCAAAGTGCTCCCCATAAATATGTSTATTTCTTATTAACCACACCCTTAAAAGTTGCCAGATTGATAAAGAGTTATTCTTTTTTTAGATTTAAATAGAGATWCATCATCTTAGTAAATTGTTTGGGGCTTGAATATTGTAGCCATGAGATTAATAGAGTTCTATGTTGGAGATGCTAATTGCTTTCTTTCTCATAGGTGATATTTAGACCTTCACACCTCCATTTTCAGGGSAATGAAATGGTGGTATCACTCTGGGGTAAAATGAATCAATCCCTTCTTAAGACTGACCAATCAATCAGCATTGGAATTGTGCTAGAGCCAACACTGTCTCTCATTTCTCATTTCATTAGTTACACAGCCAATATGAATAATTTAACTACCTAAGGAAGGCAGCAAAATGGCTTTTTTTCTCAAGTTATTTCCCAAACTATGGCACAACTGGGTGTTGCCAAAAACCTCTTGAGACTTTTTAGGAGGCACAGACCGCTATGAAGTCTTTTTAAGGGGAATATACTATAAATATTATCCTCATGCACATCACCCATCAACCTTTATCTCTTTCATTCATTCCTTTGTGTTTTGTCCCATCTGAACTGCCTCTTTCAATTTTCCATTGTCCCTCATTCCCACAAACTGCTCCAAGCTCTCCCTTCATCTGCATTAGCCCTGGGGAGTGGCAGTGAGGAGCAGATTGCAAACCTTTATCCTTTACACAGTAAGGACAAGATGGAAGTGTATGGCTTCACAAAGAGACTTTGTGCAGGAGTTTTCTGTGAAAAAGGTGGTTTTTCAGTCTGAGTAAGGATTATTCAGTCCTGTGGCCTGGCCATCTTTCTGCACAGGGACAGAAAACTTACATTATTTTTAGCAGAAGTCTCCCAAGGCAGGAAGGAGTCAGTTCTCCACACCTTACTTTGATAGCATACAAATGATGTGGAGCTTGTGACAAAGCATTTCACTGCTTGGGCTTGAGAGTTTTTTATGGAGGAAGTACTGGTGAACAGCCCAGGAATTTGTCTTCTTCATGGCTGTGATGCCTTGTGCAGGCTGCCCTAGAGCAGAGGCTGGGCAGAGCTAAAGAATAAAGTAAGGATTTATTAAAAGGCCTCAATGGATCCACCTTGGGCAGCACAAGAGCCCAGCCAGGGCTGCACCCAAGATGAACCAAAATGGTCACAAAATGGATTATTTGTCTTTCACTTTTATAAGTTCTGCTTCATTTCTATATTGGAGTTCATTGTCCCATTCCAGCTTTAGCCCCTGCAGTCCCAGCCTTGTTTTTCTCTCTCCAGCCCACGGTGTTTGTGCTCTTGGGCCTGAGATTTGGATCATTTGTCCTTGGTGCCCAGCTGGAGCAGGAATTGTTTTGTCTCCCTGCTCTGTGCAGAGAGCTTTCTGTCTCTAATATGAAACTCAGAACTGCACACTAAAGCAGCACAGAATGTGGAAAACAGAGAAGCTCAAACCTGGGGCATCATTCCAGGCTGCAGCCAGCCCTGGAGGCAGAGCCCAGCCCTTGGCTGGTGGCAGTGCCAGGACCAGGCTGGAGGAGGGAGCAGCCCTGCCAGGGCCACCACCCTGCAGCACACAGGACTGCTCCATCAGCTGCTCCAGCAGTGCTCCCCACATTCCAGGACACCAATTCATCCTCCAAGGAGAGCCTGACCTGCCCCATCCCCGACATCGGCAYTTAGGAACAGAATTCCAGCAATGCTATATCACAATAGGGACAATTGCAGCTGAGGGTGAGTGCCTGCTGTCATGTTGGTTGCTTTGTGCATGTTAATTTGTTAACCTAGTGGTGGCTGGCCAYATCCTTTCCTTGATCAAAAGGCACACTGAAACACAGCTGAGTATTAAAACAATGGGCTTTGTTATTATAGTGATAGCAACCCAGCCCTTCCTGTAAAAAGAAAATGCAAAAGCAAACACAAACCATACATTCTTACTGGAAATCCTTCTGGAATAACAAAGTATAGTGCCTTATACATGAGTTATTTTTCACAAATACCTTTTTCTAAAAAGAAAGAGACAATGTTATTAAGCACAAAGAAACAGAATTTCTTTTTTTCTTTTTAAAGACCAGGATTCTGACTAATGAAGGGAGATGGAAAGTAGACAATATTTTTAGATTCTTTATCTTTGGGTATATTTAGTTTASTATTAATTAGAAAATCCCAGACTGGCTGGCATCAAGTCTCAAGTAAATCAGCATTTTCCCCACTAGGTATGTGCAGCATGCATGGCTTTAAACACAGAGAGAGCAGGTTTGGATTGGATATGAGGAAGAAATTCTTCCCCTGGGAGGGTGGGGGAGGCACAGGGTGCCCAGAGCAGCTGGGGCTGCCCCTGGATCCCTGGCAGTGCCCAAGGCCAGGCTGGACACTGGGGCTGGAGCAGCCTGGGACAGTGGGAGGTGTCCCTGCCATGGAGGGGTGGCACTGGGTGGGCTTTGAGGTCCATTCCAACCCAAACCATTCCAGGAATCTATATTTCTATAAGTTTAAAACTTTACTAGCTATATGTTTGTTGTGCCTGCTTAAGAATTTCTGGAAAGATAGGTCACCAACATGGTGGACATAAACAATTATGGTATAGCAATGATTTATTCTGTGTTATAAATGACCTCAGAACAAAAACTGCAAAGAACATTTTATAGATCATCAAAACGATACACAATGAACCAGCTGTGTGGGAAATGATGTACAGTGGACCATCCCCGCTCTTACTGTATATCAGTAACATCCACAACTTTCTATTAATAAATGTTTAATTAAAAATAGGGCCAGTGGAGTTGTTCTGGATTTAGTCACTCTAGAGGAGCACAGTGATGAGCACAGCTGTGCAGGATCAGGAGTGGCATCTGGCCAATAGATCACTGCAGTCACTGGCTCTCAGCTTTATCTCTGAGGCCAATGCTTGTGATTTTACTGATATCAGGAGCTGTTAGAGACATAAATATCTTGGGCAGGGGGAAATGGTCTCCAGGCCTTCATTGCTCTTTTTGCTGTACTTTCCCACCATGTCATTTTCTAAATTTTACYTTTCCACACTCTGTCCCTCTGACACTGGTTTCAGTCACCATCTCACACCTCTCACTAGCACAAGCTGAAGCAGAGGACTACAACAAATCCCTGAGAATGATGGGCCTCATCCTAAAATYACCAGTATTTGTGTCCCTTTTACATGGAATCAAGAACTATTTGAGTCCATGGCCCATTTATAGAACTTCMTCAGTGGAGTAGATGATTGGTGTCTTAATTTCATTTGAMTCTTAGGGTTAAAGTGTAACACAGRAATATAATGAATAAAAGTTAAATCCAAAAACATCCCCCTTTGCCACTRGGGGAAATGTTTGAGTTGTCAGTTTCATTAATGCCATTAAAGAAAACATTTCCTGGGTAAGAATGATGGACACGAGGACGTTATGGGGGCTCTGCTTCAGCAGTGGGAAATTACATTTGCACTCTGGGGTTTCTACACTGGAAAAAATATTATAAAAGGAAACAAAAAGAAAGTTCAGGGTTTCAGGACAACACATATTTGCTCTGTCTGTGTGTAGACTATCAATCAGCTTGGAAATTACACAGCTGTGAACAAAGCCAACCATTTCTCAACAGTGACAATCCCCTCCTGTCTTCCAGCAACTGCCCCCAAGCACACACTTCACAACACAGCAATGGCACATTGCTTGTGCACCTTTTGCTTTCTGTGACAAACTTTTTGTCAAGTTTAATGGCAAAATATACATGCAAGSATGTATATAAAAGATTGTCAGTTGCTTTCTTTGTTTAAAGCTCAGGTAGTTTGTGCTTGGCAGGGCTTTCTGCTGTTAGCCTCAATCTCACCCTTCCCACCTTGCCAGTTTTAGCTTAGTGGTGTGCCTGGGCTGGATAATAGGAGCCATGGGAGTCATTTTATAAAGCCAGGAAATCAAAGGCAGATGTTAAACACAAATTGTACCAATCAAACAGAGCTTACAAAAGAGTAGAACTCTCTCCCGTAATTCTATTTGAACAAACGTGTCAAATACAGGGACWGGTAGAAATATCATCTTCATCAGGTCCCACTCTCATCAGCTGCCCTGCATTTAATCCCTTCCCTGCTCATCAGTGCCATCCCTCGATTGTGAAATCACRTGGAAAGGCACAATCAAGCCTAAAAATCCTCTGCAAAGGGACAGCAAGCTCTGAGCTGCCCAGCAGCAGCTGCAGTGTGGCAATTTCCCTGATGGCACCTCCCCTGCTGGTGACCTTAGGAGCTCACTCTGATTTSCTTATGCCCTCTCCCTCATGCCAATCATCCAGCCAAAACTGCCCAATATTCTGTGCTTTGGAGATGGCAGTGTTAGGGAGGGTGGATGGCACTGCAGATGGATTCCCAGCCCTGCTGCTCAGGGGGCACCTGTGCCAGGCTGAGGCTGCTCAGGCTCTCTGCACACCCACATCCTGGTTTCCTGCGCCCCTCTGGCTCCCAGGCTGAAAACTCCTCCAGCAGCTTTCAATTCCAAACACTTTTCTCATCRTATGGGACAAGATGGAGGGCTCTGCCTGCTCAACCTGCAACCCAGCCTCCAGTCTGGCATTTACTGACTTGTTAGTTTGTCTTCTTTTCTTCCAATAATGTTCGGTGAGTTATTTATACTGAGAACATTATTTCCCAAAAAAACCCTTAATTTAGCAAAGGGTCTTGGCTGACCTGACTTATCTGGCTTTTCCCATAGGGTAGGAGTTTGTGGAGTCTTCAAAGAGATGATTTAAAAGCCACTTAAGTCAACAGAAAGATGGGTATTGAGTATAAACCAAGCCAAGCAGTGAACTGGGCAAACATCTAAATATTTTTGAATTGTCCTCTGTTAGGGTGACTCCACCTGTCACATTTGCAGCATTTCTGAGAATTATAATTGGGCCTGAGAAGGTTGAATACAACAGCACAGCTTTGTAGCTGAAATGCACTGAAAGTGTTGAGGGTTTGTGCAACCTGAAGCATTGGCCTAATCCCTTTTGGTTTTAGAACCATGAAGGGGAGAGCAAGTCAACTTCTGCCTTTACCAAGTGCAATGCCTTGGCTCTATTTAATAGAAGAAAGTCTTAAGCTATTCTYCATGTTTAGGTCTACAAAAATAAGATTGTTGTTGTTCCATGGCCTTACACTGCATCTAAAACTTGACTTAGTGTGCTTTTAGTGATAGTAAAAAGAAACTGTAAATCCAGTTGGTTTTGGTATTATAAGGGATGCCTGTAAAATACTTTTGTTTTATTAAAAATATTTACAAAAAAAACCCAGCAGGAAAATGCTATTCCAGAAAGGCCATAATAGGAAATTGATTTTGAACACTTATATTGTGATTGCCAAAAACATAATTTCAGTAATCCCGATTCTGATTGTGCCTTAATTTTCTACAAGTGTAGTTCCATTTATTTAAGTGGAACCATCTTGTTTTGTTCTCATTAAACAAATCCAAAATCTAGTGAGACAGAAAATTTTAAAGCTTTATTCAAAGCTCATTGAAGTAAATGAGATACTACCCCTTGACATAAAGCAACCCAAATAATTTCAGAATTTGTACTAATAGGGGAAACTTGTTACACTGGTTGTGTACCTGTTTAACTTCATTGATTTAAAATGCATTACTGTGAGAGTTAGGTTAATTATTTCTAGTYTGAGGCAAGGCTTTCAAAATCACCATGGGAAGAATAAGTTCAAATGCAACACAAAACCACAGTTAAAGAACAGATTTCTCAATTTTCTTCAATTTAGTACCAGTCCTCATGTGACCCCATCCTATTGCTTAATTCACTTCAAAAATCTGCTCTGATTTCCCAGTGATGAAGGCTTAGCAGAACAGAACATTGTTTTGCATTAGGTCTGGTCAAGGGAAATACAGAGTTTTAAAATCTCTAAACGTGCTGTGTTGAGCACACTGCATTTTTCTTTTTTCCTCATTACTGTTTTCAGTCTCAGTGATGCTCCTGAGCTAAACCCATGATAGCTCTCAACCTCTCACCCTTTCAGAAGAAGGAATGTCCATGGGAAAAAGCTTCTTAGAAAAAAGATTTTGGTTTAAGCCACCTYTCAGCAATCTGACTTTTTAGCATTTTATTGAATTGGAAAGATGTAGCAAATATTAGATATAATTAACAATCACACCAGGATAAATTTGATACATCAGCCATGTGGAGCCTGATCCTGCTGTTGTGCTGTTGTGCATCCCACAGTTGTGCACCCCATATGTCTGTGTCATATGAGCTCAGGAGAGTACCTGAGGTACTGCAGAGCACTGATTCACAATTTCAGAGGGAAGGATATCATACCTGCAGGCCAAAAAGTCACTCATCTCCACCTCTCCCATCCTCACTTCAGCCCTGAGCAGCTCTGCACAGATTGATGCATCTGCACAGCTGCTCATCACAATGCTCTGGCTGTTCCACTCAGCCATGGAGAAAATATGCCTGCKTTTTACTGCTGGGGCTGGTGGAAATTTGATTGCAAAACAGCATTGCAGAAAATCTCCCTGAACACAAACTCCCCACCTCAAACCCTTTCCAGCCAACCTGCCTCATCCCCTTGTGTTCCTTCCCAGATCTTCCTAAAAGGATGTGCTATTCTTAAAGGCAAAACTTTTCCATTGGAATCCGAACTGTCTGCAGTGCAAATAAACAATTTTGGCCGGTTGCAGACCTGTCAGGCTGCATTTGGAGCAGGGTGTTCCAGCCTCAGTGTGCACTGACCCAGCTCTGCACTGAGCATTCCTGCCAGCAGCCCCCAGACATCACCCCCTGAGCTCTGGGCAGCAGCACAGAGCTCAAAGCTCACCCTCCCCAGCCCTCTGAGCCTGCCTACGAGCAGCTCACTAGAGAATGAGGCAGATAACATTTTCCTCCATCCTACAAAGTCTGAAAGTTCTTCCTTGCAGTTTGGTAAAGGTAAACATGAGGTCTGACAGAGAAGACTGGGACCTTTGTAATCTGTTCTCCATCTGCAGCTGTAGCTTCTCTTGACTTTGGAAGTTTTTGTTGCACAGGCATCTTGGGATTTTCCCCCTTAAACAACGAATTGTACTCTGTTGAATCTCAATTAATGGTACTCGTATTTAAATAATGTATGTTCACATTTTTAAATTTTCAAATGTGTCATGCTGGTGATTCAAGATTTACCCGGCAGATAGTTTAAAGAAATTACTTTGCATGCAGTGGTTCATTTAAATTATAAGTACCCATTACTCTCTATTTCATTTTTAACAAGTTCATCATCCACTCAAAGAAATGCCAGACAGCTCAGGTTGGAAAGCTGATTTCTCTGGCATATGCAAAGATGGACTCCTTGCAGTTTGGGTTTCATAATCAGAGCAGAAACATATTAAGGGTAGGTGTCATATTCCTTGATGTTTGCAAAAACTGTCAGAAACCTGCATGCATTATGGACTCTGCTTTTGTTGCATTACAATCTTCCAGCTCCCAAAGCAATTTATGTGCATATGCAGGACCAGTTCTTAACRTGAGCTCTTAACTCAGGTAAACCCAGTGGGTTTCTGCAGCATCTTACCTTAATAAGGACTTCCAGATTCAATCCCTGAAAATAAGAGGAAAAATTCTATGGACTGAATATATTTTACAGTGAATAATTATTTAGGGAATTCAATATTAAAARAGTGTTTTATAACTATAGGCACCGTTGGAATATCAAACCAGAATCTGGCTAAGTAATATTTGGATTAGCCTAGCATTGCTATTTCTATACACTAAAGAGATAAGTGGTACAGCTTCTATRTCTTTCCTTTTCCATTTTTTATGCTTCCTCTAAGAATAGCTTGACTCAGAGGACACTAAGACAAAAGATATTTGTTTTAATCTTTGACAATATGTTCCTTTATGCTGTAGGTTTAAGGCAGTCTAAAACATTGAAGGAACATTTTGAAAATGTTTTGCCTCCAAATGCTGTTGCTGGGTCCCTGGTGGGCTCCTCAGAAGTGCTGAGATGCCTGACCCAATGTTTTCTACATTTCTCCTTCTGCAAGCCAAGTCCTTCCCCTGCACCTTCCAGTTGATGCTGGGTAAGGTTCTGACCTCCCACCACTGAAGGGCTGAAGGAGCAGAGTAAAACATAACTATTTTGGATTCATTGCAAGAAATGCCTGCTGTGATTTTAGGGGCACTTTAGAATTCATCCTTTAGAATTCATCTTGTGTCAAGATTCAGGGAAAATCACAGGCCTGTTGTCTGAGATGAACCAATAATAAGGTCCTTGGTTAAAGAAAAAAACAGGTAGGATTTTAATTTCATTTTCAGTCTTRACAATGAAGGATCACTGCAAAACCTTGTAAGTGCCTGCTCTGGTCATGGGAGCAGGGGGAGAAACGTGACAATGGGAGTGGTAAATAACCTAATCAAATAACTTTYTTTGTAACTCATTATTGCAATATTATTCACAGGATCATAGAKTCATGGAATGGTTTGGGTGGGAAGGGACCTTAAAGCTCATCCCATTCCACCCCCTGCCATGYGKAGGGATATCTTCCACTATTCCTGGTTGCTCCAAACCCTCCACCTGGCTTTGGACACTGCCACTCCCAGTGCACATCATATAAACACCCAGCAGCACAGAAGCTTTASAATTCTGCTGCTGATTAAGTTCATGCCCATATTTCTGAGGCTTGGTTATCCTTGCTAACACAGTTTCTGTTTCTGCTGTCAATGACTTCAATGTAACTGTCTACTCACCCATGGAAATCAGCTTCTCAGGGTTCAAGTCCATGAACTATGCAGATTCTTAATAAATAAAAGCTTCCCTAGACTTTTAATTGCTTTGAAGAACCCCTAGGAGAGGATTAGCCACAAAACCAGTGTAATGCCCTGCTGCCTTGGGGCAGAGCACTTCCCATCCTCTGCCTTCAGTTTGCTGATCAGCCATGTGCAATCTGGCCTCAAACTGGCAGCGTGATCCTCATTTTCCCAAAGTGGAGGACTTTTGCAATCAGCTGCTTCTATTTATGCAGACAATAACAGACATGATCAATGAATAGCACTTAGGCTCTCTTTTAAGACAGAGCTATTTTCYGCTGTTGCACAAAGAGCAGCTTGTCACCATCTTCCTGGTGTTTGCCAGCTCAGCATTACCCGAGCAGCACAGAGCAGGAACCAGGGCAGGCAGAGCGAGCACAGAATTGTCCTGTGTGTGTCCCTGCACTGCTCCTGGCAGCAGGCACTGTCACAGCCAGAGCCACCCTCCGTGGAAAAGCACCACAAACACTGAAATGTGAATTCTGCAGCACTGGAGAGCAGCTGGATCCATTTTGCACTTGGGATAGATTTAAGGTTCAGATCTGTGCCATTAAAAGGCACAGACAGCTGTAAACTCTGTGTCACATATTAGCAGCAGCCTTTGATTGTAAGGAGGTTTATTTTAGGGTAAATTAGGAAGTTGATGTGGGGACCTCTCCATTCCATGGCAGCCAGGGTTTCATTCACACCCCTCCATTGGCAAGAGGCACTGTCTGTCTCAGGGATTTTTGGGTGAGGATGGTACAACAAGAATGCTGCACCCCATCTGTCTGACTCTCTGTCTCTCTGTCTTCCTCTCCKACCCCAAAGGAATCCATCCACTGATGAGCTGCAGTGCCATTCTCTTTTTTCCATTATTGATATGCTGGACAGCCATTGTTCACAGATGCAGAACAGACAGAAGGTACACAGCTGAAAATTTCAGGTTATATGATTTTGGTATCTGTAAGTGCCCATTTAGACCCATACTGTCTTGATTTCAGCTGTYCCCAAAACATATGTATAATTCATTAGGCTTCATCTTACACCTCCAGCTCCTGAGTAACTTGTCAGGTTTTATTCTTGGTCAATATATCAGGAGCAATGATGTTCTGTGCATCAGATTAAAACAGGATAAATGATATTTAGTGATAATCTTAAAAAAAAAAAAAAACTTCAGTGGGCACAGATTCTCTTCCAATCTGTTCTGGTTTTGCTTTTGGCAATAAAATTTTATTGTAGCATAGGAGTTCTCTTCTGAAAGAAATAACCCTTATTCATCTTCCCTTTTGGCAGTGCCAAGAATAAGTTTAATGGATATTGCAGAAAGTTAATTTCAGAGAAGTTACTTAAAAATCCACCAGGTGAAGGTTTGCATTATAAAGCCAGTCCCATTTCAGGCCCTTTCATGTAAAAACACCACAGSACAGCATTTCAGGGGTGCTCAAAGCAGGGGGTGCTGCTGCAGGTCTCCCGCAGCTGGCTCCACACCAGTGTCCCTGTCACTCCCTGGAGAAGGAGACTCCTCCTGGCAGCTGTGCTCAGCTCCAGGACAGCAAGGCTGGGGCCACCTCAGCATCCTGGGCTGGCTGGGGTTCTCTCTGGGGTCTGCCCACAGGTGAAGTTGTGGGCAGTCTGCATAAAGGTGTCATGGGCCCACTGGGACTGCTAACAYCTTCTCTCATCACACTGGGGATACTCATACTTGGATTTGGATAGACTTCATTTCATAGAATAAGGAGAAAGTCTTGAAAAAAAACATGTAGTTTTTGTGTGTGAACATTCAGGGACAGGTTAGAGAATAATGACTCATTTGTGATGGCTCCAGACTGACTCTGTTCAGTTTTGGCAGAAGGTTCTGCTCACTTCTGTCACTGAATCCTAACTCTTCACATTCCACTTTCTGTGGGAGATCTGGTAACATGATTGCTAATAAGATATTGTTCTTTTTTCTTTGTCAGTTCTTCAGAGAAAGGACAGACACTTGATTTTTTTTTTTTAAAGAAGTCTTTCTAGGAGAGTACAAATTAATGTGGAATCTATCAAATGAGAGGGAAGCTAAAAGGGAATGAAGGGAGTGAAGCTAAATGTGCTCACAGTAGGTTTTCTTTTTCTTGCAAAGAAAGGTGACAGCTAGGAAGGGAATAGCTCTGGGACATGATCCTTGCAGGCTCTGTCTGCAYCACCTGCACGTACAGAGCCTGCAGACATCATCTTGAACAGCCTGAATAAAGACCAGGCTGATCTGCAGCCTCTATGATAGACTGACTTCGGTGTGAGCTATTTATAAATCATTCTTTCATTCTCAACAATGCTTTGGCTGGAGCCAGAAAGGACAGAGCTCCTGGCAGCCTGGCCCCTTGCCTGGTGTGCTGTGACTGGCATGTAATCTGTCACTCCCCATCATCTGTGGGGTGGTGATAGGAAAATAATGCTCCTCAGCTTGCCTTAGATCACACATTACTCTCCTGAATACAGCTCCCTAAAGCTGTGAAATGGCCTTTAGAAAGTGTCTTTGTTCATTTTTTCATACTAGAGAATGGGAATAAACGATAAACAGGCTGGAGGGAAGGAAAGCAAAACACACATTAGAGAGCTGATGAGGGAAACGGGCCAGGAGTGAGACTCTGCTGTGACCCCATGGCCTTTCTGTGGAGAAAACCCGTGGTGGATAGGAGAGGCAGAGAGGTGCTGGGCTGGGCACTGGCTGTGAATTGCATTTCCTGAGCTCTAATCAGGGTTTAACCAGTCYTGTTCACTTTATCCCTAGGAAATCAGTCTCCTTCCATCGCTCCACTCTTTAGAAAATAAAATTCCCCGTGTGAAATTCTTCTGTAGCAAACGTGTGTGACATAACAGGGTCTCACTTCCATCTGGTGATTTGGGAGTTGCAGTAATACAAGTCCTGTCACAGCAATACTATAATATAATAAATACACCAACCACGGACCTTAGTTGCACAGATCTTTTACAAAAACAGATCCTTTAGGATMAATTGAGGATCATAGTTCTTAAAAAAAATACACTAAATATTCTTCTTTCAGGCCYTTTTATTTTGATGACTTGTTTACATTCCTTTTATGCCTTAAAAACTGTCTAAAATTTGCAGGGATGCCAAATTAAATTCCTTCTCTCTCTCTCCTCCAGCACCCCRTGGTTCCAGGGCACCAATCCTCTTTGTTTCTTGGTTTGTACACAGTGAAGTTGCTGATGATCTTTAGAATATTATAATGCTCTGCCAGAGGTCTTAACCTTGCTGCCTCAAACGACATTTATGTAAATTGTCACCAGACGTTGAGGGCAACTGTCTTTTCTTCCTTAATAACATGTCATACTGATGTGGCTTTATTTGTATTTCATAAAGAGATGATTGATTAAAGAGGCCAAAATTAATTTAGATTGATATTCACTGGGCTTCTCACCGGAGACATTGCAGTATGAGTCCACCATATTTTGCATTTTAATTTGCTTCTCAATAAACTTTATGCCTCCACAATCTCACTGACCCTTCTCACMGCTCACCAGACAAATTCCTGAATGCCTTGGCACCATCTCTCCCTCRTTCCCACCCAGGATGTCTCAGGGGAGCTCAGGAAGGAGGTGAGATGCCACCAGAGAAGGGGCTGAGCAGGGGGATCCCTTCCCCTGTCACTGTGTTTGCAGCAGTTTGTTCCAGCAGCAGTTTGCAGTTTGGGGTCCCATTCCTCCCAGGACAGTGCTGCCCTGGTGGGARGGAAGCAAATCCAAACCAGACCTGTTTAATTCATGCAGATGGATGCAATGTCCACTGAGAGCCTCCCTCATTATTCATGTTTGAATCTACCTATCCTCTGAGCTCCCTTCACATTCTTTATTGTTCTCCCTGTGTAGTTAGGAAGTACATTTTAGCTCAGATTTACACTGGCACAGACACCAAAGCACTGACCCAGGAAGCCCAATGTAACAGGTTGTTTCTTTTGGACTGCAGTAYAAGACCTTGATTTATTCTCAGTTTACCTACTAGGAGAGAAGAAAATATGGAGSCTAAAACTACTTGGGTGCCTTCCAAAAATGGGGCTGATTTTACTCGGGTCAGTGTCCAGAGGCAGTGCTTCAGATATTATTTTTATGATTATTATTTTATCATCAATGTCCCCATAGCCCTGCACAGAGCTGAAGCATGTCAGGTGGTACAACAATTTCCAAGACATCTTGTCTCACAAACAGGGTTTCTCTGAATGGCTGGGGGCAGAAGAAATTCCACTTTAAAACTGGACTGAATGATCAAAATGTTCCACAGAAATAAAATTCCCACAGGATAGAGCCTGGCCATTTCTCAGAGGTGTTTATCATCTCTCCAGACACTGCTGATCAGAGATGGAGGAGACAGTAGGGCAGCTTGTGCTTGAATTTGTGTCCTTTCCTCTGCGTCTAAGAACATTCTGGAAGTRTGCTGAAATGAGTATTTCACCTGCTCCCTACCTTGTAAGGAGCTGTCTGCTGTCCCTGCCATCAGTCCTGCTAAATTCTTGCTTTGCTTTTCCCCTCCAGGAGCCTTGAGCTCCCTTTGCCCTGCCACCTGCAGTAAGGGCTGTGGGGAAGAGAGATTTACTCCCTGCTGGAGACAGCTCTGAACYCTCTGCAGCCATTCCTGATGGCAAAATGATCTCTGGGAATGTGGAAATGATGGGAATAACCAGCTCCAATAACTAGCTTGAAGACAGTGTGCCATGCAGGAGGAGTATGCAGCATTTGTTCCTGTGATTTGCAGGATAAATCAAATACCTGGGTTTATGCTTCCTTGTAAAAGGCTTCTTTTGTGTACAGCTCTTCACACAGTTCTTAGCACTATTTATGGATTATCTGAGGGCCCATTACCACCTTTGGGAGAGGTAATGAGGGGATGCTGGAGATGCTCACGCTACCTGTGSTTGTGTGGAACAGAACAAAGGGGTCACCTCAGTTACTGCAGAGGGTTCCCTATGAAAGAGGAATGCTGGTTACAGGCACAGTGTGAAAAAAGGACCTGCCAAAATGAAGTTATTCATTTGTTGGGGCTCCTTTCATTTAAAGGYAAAGACAAATGCCAGTTCTTTGCAGAGGCTTCAAGGCAAGGACCTACCTATTGTCACCAGAACCCAGAGGTGAGTGTGGAGTAACCTCATAAGGAAGCTGGAAGTTTTTCAAGTTAAAAAAAAAATAAAAATTAGGAATATGATGTACTTTCAGAAATGGAATTTGGGTGAGAGGGGTTTTGCTCACAAACCTGTGTCACAAGTGCTGGCCTGCCTGTGCTCCTGCACGTCTCCACTCTGTCTCTGTGGATGGTTGGGCTCCATGCCCAGGAGGAGCAGCTGAATCCTGCCTGGGACCACTGCTCTGCTCCCCATGGGCTGCATGCCCAAGGATGGAAGGGCACCCAATGGCTCCTGATCCCCAGCTTCCAGCAAGGACACCTACATTCTCCACTTGGATGATCCTTCACTTTGACAATTTCATCGTGATCACAAGAGCTGAGAGCAAATTTAACTCCCCTGGTGTCTGAATCTGAACCGTGTCACACCTGCAGTCCCAGATTCAATCTAAGTTTGGCTGGGGTAGCTCTGAGTGACAGAGATCCACAGTGCTCTCTCACAAGGACACTGCTGACTGAGGTGCCACGAGCAGGGGTCTGTCACACACTGTTGTTTCAAAATGGCAATGTTTTAATTGCARATTTCATATTTATGACCCTATAAAGAATAATTTTAATCTGACATTAACATCTGAATATGATTGCCTGAAAGACAATAGCAGCAATGACAAATACTGATATAAATCAAACCAACTGATCTTCAATTTCTAATTAAAGTTGACACCGAAAACTCAAGATAAGAGACATATGGAGACAAACACTTTTCTTTGCAAGAAGAACCAAAACCATATGGAGAAAAAGTGCAAAGATATCAAGCTAAAATCTGAACTTCTTGCCATCTGAAATGTCTGCAAAGGGAATCCTAAACCAATCATCTTCCTATAAAAAGTCATTTACCAGTCTCTTCCACAAGCCACTGAGTTTAGATGTGAGACATCTCAAGCTGTTCAGAACAACTGGGAATTGATTGTACGTAACCTACGTTGCAATTGTTTCACCAGTTGAGACCAAGAGACAGATGGCATGAATATATTTAAAGATGGGGACAAAGCTGATGTGACACTGTGCTGGCTTGCTGAAGCGAACAATGTGAGCCACAGATTTGTTATCAGATGAAAAGGATTTCATTCAGGAAAAAAAAAAATAAAAGGGTGCCAGTGGTCTCCAGATGCTGGGGACTGGGAGAATAGCCTGCTACTCCCAGAATCAGCCCCACCATCTGCACTGCCAGTAATCAAAACTTTTAACTGCTCCCTCTGGGCAAATAAGCCCTGGAGTAGGTACAGCTTTCATGGTGGTACAAAGGGGCTTCAAATGTGCACACAGGGCCAATAAGGAGCAGCCTCACCACAGGCTGCTCCTACAACTGTTATATTCCAGACTATTTCACAAGCCAGATATTGGGAATTGCCTTATTGAAGTGCCAGTGAAAGAGGGAGAGACATTTTAAGGGTTTTTAGAGGCTTTAAATGAGCTTGTGCAATATTGCAGTCTTAACCTGCCTGTTTGTAAGGAGCTCATCCAGCCTCAGCGCCTGATTTTTGTTGTGCTTTGGCATAAAGCCATTTGCAGTACCCAGATTCACTTTTGCTGTGTTTATTGTATCATCAACTACTTGTTTATGTGAGGTGGAAGATGAAGTGGTTAGCTCTACTACTTGTTTGCTGGGCAGAAARAACTTTATCTGTAACCTGATGTCTATGTTCCTCTTAATGTTCCCTTCTCTCTAAAGGCCTTTATTTTGTTGCTTTAATGACAGTTTAAGCTGCTGCTTTAAAAATGAGTTAACTTCACATTTAGATTAGTTCCCATAAACCTGATTTTTAAAGGGACCTGATTATCTCCCTCGTTTGTAAGCATAATTTTGTTGCAATAACCYAAGACACAAGCTCTGCCAACTCAAAGCCTYYAGAGCTGAGGAAACAAGGCTGGAGCTGAGTGCATGGACTGTGCCAGGGCACTGAGAACAAGCCATGCTTTAATTCAGGTCAAGGGGAAGCTGTTCATAGGAAGGAAAACACACTCCTCAGAAGACCAAAGATCATATATTAGCCTTTAACAAATGTTTCCTCCAAAGAAAATCAAYAAWTTCRATGACACAGTGGCCAGGAATGAAGMTTTTACTGCCTGGTGAGAAAGGCAACTTGTTATTGCTGCAAAGCTAAGGCAACTCAAAAGCAGCAGCCAGAGGAGGAGCACAGCCAGAGTGGCTTTCTMTATTTCCATGGCAGAAGAGCCAATGCAAACCAGTTCATCTCCAGCCAGCACTGGGGTTTGAATAATGGTTTAGACACTGCTGTGTCCCCACAGGTTTGTCAAGGATCAAAATGCCTCACGGCAGACCAGGGTATTGGGCTGAACATTAAGGTAAGTGAAATTAATGTAAATGAAATTAATGTAAGTGAAATTAATGTCCTGCCAGATACAGGAGACCAAATTGGCCCAGCTGCCCTAAATTCTGTCAATATCAAGAGTGGGGGAGGTCAGTCAGTGCAGTATCTATTCTTCAGCTATTTTAATAAACCCTAAATATGTTTTTTGTGTATCCACAGAACACCTTCTCAGTAGTCAAGTGTGAACCATGCTTTGTTAAGAATGGATTCAAAATGGAATCCTTGCTGAATTTTCTCTTGTCTGTCCCCTGTCCATAGGCAGGTTTCTGCCATAGGGAAGAAACCATCTTAAACTGGAATATCTGATCAAACACATATTTAGTATTAAACTGTGTCAGCAGAGAAATATCTCAGCTCTACAAAAATGGCCCAGGTCCTGTGTTTGCTCACCTTCTCATTTACTTGGACATGCTGTGGGAAATTTTTAGGAAATAACTTCAGTATTCTTCTTTCCCATTTTAGGCATTGTTTCAGGTTGCAAAAAACAAGCTGCATCCATCCCCCTACTTCATGAAGTTTTGATGCTGTGTTTGTAAACATGAAATGACAGCTGTGGCATAAGACATAGCCCCATTACCACCACTAATTGCTTATGGGTAACAGCAGTGAGCACTGTTAAACAAGCACTCCCGAAGAGCTCAGGGCAATGTTAGATGAGAGAATGAAGAAGATAAACTGAAGTAGAGGGTGTCCATTGCTTTTATTATGTGCTAGGAAAGAGGTTCTATTTATTGCTCAGGCAGTTAGGCTGACTGGCTTCACTTCTCTTGTAAGATGACAAGTTCATAGCCCGAGGTAGAGAGTCTGCATCATACCCTTCTGTTTGTCTCACCAGAACAGCCTTAATGACCTGGCATCCAGATCACACACATCCAGCTCTCTCTTAACTCCTTTTAGTTCTCAGCAATTCCGGGGTCAGCAGTTCTATAATCTGATGGGTGAATAAGCATCTGTGAAGGAGTTTGATGTGTGTCATCCTCYGTGTGGCTGGAATCAATCTCTGCCAAACCTTCCTGGGACACTACAGTGGAATAATTCGGTAAATCTAAGTCACACCTGTGGCTAACAACTTTCAAAGTTGAAAGACACCCTGCTTTTTGTTTTCTGACAACCTCGGGATGGCAGGGGAGGGAGAAATGATTGCCCTAGATGTGATAATGGCAATAATTTGATGGTGTCAGGTGTTACTTCTGAGCTGACAGATCTCTAGAAACATTGAGGTTAAGGCTTTGAAGGTGGTTCCATGAGAAAAAAAGGTACTTCAGTGATCTAGGGCTTCTTTTTTCTTTACAGGATGAAATCCTGATGAAGTCCCAGATGAAGGCACATCATCGTGTTAATGTAATTACAGAGAAATAAGGACATGCAAGGGATTGTGTCAGAAGTATTAGAAATCACACTGAAGGAGTGAGAACAGGAGAGGTTAGCATTTCCTTGTGCTAGTCAACATGAAAACTCTACAGAATCAGAAGAAAGTGACACTATTTAGCACCAAGCAGTGTTGCATCTCCACAGACATATCACTGCCAGATAAATCAGCAAAGCCAGGGGAAATGGGTAAAAAAATACCAGCTCTCTGGAATTTTTTAAAACTTGGCAAATTCTGTGCTTTTTAATTCTGTGTCATGAATAGGAATGTAATTCATAGTGGTTCCACTGGTTTTTTTCTAACCTGTGTTTTGCAATCAGCTTCATTATTCTTGTTGTACAAATGAATTGACATTTATTACCTTTCAAGGGTTTCTTTTTTTCCTCCTGATTGCAACTGATTTACTGAAAGGTCCTTGCAATATCATACCAGACAGGAAGCTGGTTAAGTGCTGTTGTTACCAAAAGTATGAAACAGAGACATCAGCAGAGTCCAGTGCAAAAAGCTCACAGATCTTTTTGTCAGAGTTCAAGGGAGAGTGTAGCCATGTATTTAACTGTGCAGATTTATATGTCTTAAGCACAGGCTTCCTTAGGTGCCTGACATTTTTTCTTGTGCCTATTACAGCATCCAAGAGGGTTGGAAAAATACACACTCAAACAAGAATTAAAAAACAATATATATCAAAAATTAAAACCTTGTATAAATAGGCAATGAAAGGCCTTGCATGTTGAGAAACAAATGCAGATCACAGGATGAAGAGACAGACTTAGAGATTTTGCTAAATATATCTGGATTCAGCAGGAACCCATCTGATGTGAAATATRCCTTCCAGTTTAATATGAGATAAGGGTAGAATTGGGAATTTGCTTTGCTGAAGACAGAAGTCCTGCAGACTAAATGAAACTGGGAAGTTTGTGAGAGGTTCTGACAGTGCAGTCAATCAGTTTGTAATGGGACAATAGTGGGAGATCCTGGAGGGCTGTGGGCAGAGATTGCAGCAGACTGGGTTTGAACTGGGGAGTGAAACTCTGAAGAGCTGCCAGCTAAAAGAAATGAAAAGAAAAGGACAACCGGTTTTGTTGGAGCCTTTCATTAAAATATTGGCAGCTGCTGATGCATAACAAAAGCTCTGCTTGTGCTATGAGATATTAGAGTGGAAAACCAAGGAGGCAAATGTTCTCTTCAATTGCAGTGCAGGAGTAAATGGCTCCCAGCCAGCACAGAACACCTCAGAAAGGGAACATTTCAACAATGTTCTCATCAAGTATTCTAATCTTTCTCCATTTTGTTAAGGAGCAGTAATTCTCCCTCATTAAATGTTTCTAGATTATTGGCCGGGGGGGAGGTTGTCTTTTAAAATTTCCTGTTTAGTTTTTATTCTAAAATTGTTGTGTAGCTCCAGATAAACCTTGTAGGAAGCTGCCCTGATATAAAGATAATTTCCCATATGAAATTGGTCATGACTGGAGAGGCAAAATGGAGTGGGCTTGACACCTGCAGCAGGAGTTCAAACTCTTTATTCTACTAGAAGTACAGGGAAATTTTAATTTTATTTAATGACCTTTACTGTCCTTAGTATTTGCAGATGCCTTCTAAATGTAATCTTAATGTTGCTAAACTTGCAATGTATGGCTTAGGGAATTAACAATGACATTTTATATCCTGAAATACCTGGTACACATGAATCTGAATTTTATCTCCATGTGATTATTTATCAGGAAGCAACCCAAGCATAAAATAAAATAAAACAAAACAAAATAAAATAAAATAAAATAAAATAAAATAAAATAAAATCTAGCTTGTTTTTTCAAGATGAAAAGTGATTATTTTAATGAAATTATAAGAAAATACAACATTTAGAGAGGATGGGCTTTTTTATTTTAGACATTACTAATTCTTACGTTATGTCTTTGTGAGATCATTTCCTTGGTAAATTATTTTTTCCATGCCCTGGCCAGAAGGAAATAGGATCATACAGATTCTCTGCTCACTTTGCTTAGGTCTCCAAATTACCAGGACAAGTTATATTTCAAGCAGACAGGGCCCTCCTCKGTGCCAGCAGCCTGAATTCCCATTGACTCTGTCCCATTCTGCAGCTGCTCCCTGGGGATGGCACAGCTGGGAATGCCAGGCAGGAGCAGGGACAGCAGTGCCAGCATGGGGAGAATGGGCTGGGAATGCCAACAGAGGGGCAGGATGGGCTAGACATGGAGCAGAATGGGCTGGGAATGCCAGCATGGGACAGGATGGGCTGGGAATGGCAGCATGGGCAGGATGGGCTGGGAATGCCAGCATGGGCATGGGCAGAAAAATGGGCTGGGAGTGCCAGCATGGGGAGAATGGGTTTGAATGGCAGCATGGAGCAGGATGGGCTGGGAATGCCAACAAGAGGGGCAGGATGGGCTGGGAAATGGCAGCATGGAGCAGGATGGGCTGGGAATGGCAGCATGGGCATGGCAGAGCTGGGAGTGCAGCATGGAGCAGGATGGGCTGGGAATGCCAGCATGGGCAGGATGGGCTGGGAATGCCAGCATGGGCATGGCAGAGCTGGGAATGGCAGCATGGAGCAGGATGGGCTGGGAGTGCAGCATGGAGCAGGATGGGCTGGGAATGGCCAGCACAGGGCAGGATGGGCTGGAATGCCATCAGAGGGGCTCTGGGGTTCATGGCATGGTCAAGGTGCAGGAAGCTCTGCCCAGGGAGGGCTCTCAGGGCCCAGCTGCTCTCTGCTTCTGTGTCTCTTCTCTGCCTTTCCTGAGCACTGAAGGAGGCAGCCCCAGCTCTGTTTGAAGTGTTCCTGGGCTTTTTGGAAAGGAGCAGTGCCAGGCTGGGCAGAGTGCTGAAGTGCAGAGTGCTGCTTGTGGCTGCTGCTGCCAGGGCAGGTGGCCTGTCCCCAAACCCGTGTGTGGCACTGCAGCCTCTGCCAGAGCCGAGGCGCTCCTGGAGTGCAGCAGGCACAGCCAAGGGGACAGCTGCTGCTCTCAGTCTGCCTTGCCTGCACCTTCAGCAGGGCTGGCATCCTGAGCCAGCACTGGCAGCAGCTGCCAAGGGGCTCCAGTGCTGAGTATCTGTCACAGACATCCTTTCCACTAAAATCCTTTCTTTAGGATTTTTCTTTCTGGGAAGCTGAGGCCCCAGAAACAAAAGGTAAACAATATGTTATCTGCTTCTGTTGGAATGCAGCAGGTCAGTTCTGGATTGGCCCAGATGGAGTGTTTGGAGGAGATGGCCAATCCAGGGCTGAGAACTCTCTCGGACAGAGCCGGAGAGAGCTGCTGTGTTAGCGGTCTTTCTATTCTATTCTTAGGTAGTTAGCAGCTTCTGGAAACTCTCCCTTTTCTTTCTTTTTAGTATAATGTAGTATATATATATCATTACATAATAAATCAAGCCTTCTGATCATGAAGCCCATCTCGTCTCTTCCTTCACCCCAAAAAACCTTGTGGCCAACCGGCGACAAGTATCAGCTCTTGTTTCTCTTCAGCCTCACCAAAGTGTGCTGGAAGGCAAGTTCCACTTGTTCTATTTAATGTCAGGTCATCCCCGTTTTCATTTTAGTTTTCAGTTTAAAAATAAAATTTAAAAAACAATTTGAAAAAGAAGAAGTGAAAGTGAGATTATATAGAATTTAGAMAAAAATATCAGTTACATTATTCACCAGATATTACTAAAACATCAGCTAAGTTCCTGAAATGATGATATTTTAATGTCATCTGCAGCATCTATTTTGACATACGATGTCAGGAAACATCCTATAAATGATTCACAATTCCTTTTCTCCAGAAATCAAACAGCCCATTCCACAGGTTGCTGATCCTGAATGAATATTCTAATTCCTGATAACAAACATTTCATCCAAGTGGTTTCCATTCAACACTCCTGACAGGGTTTCTCATGGGACACCCTCATGGGAACTAAGCTATCAAAGGATAAGAGGAAAGGTCCTCTAAAGTATTAAAAACTGGTTAAAAGATAAGAAAWAAAGGGTAGGAATACATGGACTGCTTTTCTATTGAAGGGAAACACTCCGAGACTTTCAGCTGGGAATTGCACCAATCAGCACATTAGCAGAGATCCTGGAGCTCAAGTGTAGTGGCAATAAAAAAAAATATATCAGGATAATCAAACTGCAGACTGAAAAGCTTGGACCTTACACTCACAGAACTAATAAAATAGCAGATAAAATTTGGTACTGAGAAGTCCAAAGTAATGCTCAGGGCAGAATATTAAAACAGGAGGAAGGCAACAAGAATGCTCAAAATAGGAGGAAAMATCACAGATTTGGAGTCTTTGGCTTAGAAAATAAATGAAAGGGATGCACGTGATGGAAGAAATAACATCARAAACAATAAAAAGGAAAAGCATCAGGAGTTATTACTTTACTGTTTTTCAAGATGGGTGTGCAGGAACATAACCAGCAATCTTGCTGGTGAGTTCATTTAACAGAAAGAAGAGGGAGTTCTTTCTCACAAACTGTAAAATTAATTTGTGAAACTCATCACTACAAGATTTTTGGAAAATAAAATTAAACATGGATTCAAAATGTGATTAAACTCTTTAAGGAGAAGCATATTAGTGGCTGCTAAAAGCAAGCCTGTTCAAATCTTKTGTCACAGAGCCTGAATTATTGAGCACAGCAGGGAAGGCATTTCCCTGTGCATTCCATTGCTTGTGCTCCCTCCTTGGTCACTGAGAGACCGAGAACAGAGCGAGGTGGGCTCCTCATGTATGTCCTGCAGGAGTTTCCAGTGGCTGTGGAAAGGTGCAGCACAGAAAGCTGCTCAGTGTTTTTAGGGCTCCTTCCCATGGTACCAGGCAGGTGCTGGTTCCATGTCCCTGTCAGGGGTGCTGGTTAGCAAGCAGGCAAAGCCCAGCCTTCATTCACAAGCCTGTGCCACCAGCTGCAGACACAGCAGCCACAGATATGGGCACAGCTGCAGGGCAGTGCCCTTTGTTTATTTTCTGAATTTATTGTTATCCCACAGACTTGAGCTAGAGAGATTAAATGTAAAAGGCAAAACAAAATTAGTCTCCTAAAATCAAGCACYTGGGGAAGAAAAAATCAGAAGTCCAGAATGGACTTTGCCTGTTTAGTTTTGTTCTGCTTTTATCTCTGGTAAAGGAAAAAGAGATTCAGGCAGTAGTATCAGAAMGTGTGCCATTCACCTGTGACTCTCACAACTGAGGCTTTTCTTTTCCCTTCTGCAGGAATATGTGACRAATCTTATTTTTAAATGGCCTTTCAGAAAGGCCATTTATATTTAGGTGGAAATATCTTTGACTGTGAATTAGGGATTAGCATAAGGGGGTTTTTCCGTGGCTGGAAGGCGATGCTGCATTTCCCTCTGCAATGGCTCCCTGGTGAGTCTGTGCTTTGCAGTGCTCACCATCACTCACACAAGGTGAAGCAAACCCACCCCGTGGCCCCAGAGCCCCTGACATGCAAAGGCATTTGGGAGTGRTCTGGCAGGTGAGAGCAGTGAAGCTGAATGCTCCTGACATGGCTCTGGAATAAGAAAAGCTGGAAAAGGAAAGGGCTCTGCTGACCTTCCCAACGGCTGCATGTGAAAAACACCAATCACTTGGTTTAAAACTTTAAAAGTTTAATAGTAATAAAATGGTTATAAAAATAGCACTATAATAGATTAATAAAAATTTGGGCAATTTGGATTAGGACAATATGAGACAATAACAACAAAGAGTTATGGACAGTCTGGGTACCTTTTTCTGGGCAAAATAAGCCCAAAAATAACGCATGTTAACAGAGAATTAACCCTTAAAAACAATAACCTGTTACATATTCATACACCTCATACATGATGCATAAATTCCATTCAAACACAGGATTCTGTCTGGTCAGTGTCAACTTCCTCCTCTTAATCCTAATGGTGTCTTCAGTGCTGAGCAAGGCAGGAAGAAGTTKATTTCTCCTGATAATGGAGCAATAAATTCTCTTTCTCTGAAAGATTCAGGTGTCCTGTGGCTACTATCTGGTGTAACTCATTCCTTTCTTTAAAAAAATATCCCACATACATAGTTCCTATTTTAACCTTACGTTAAAACCTAAAACTATATTTAACACACTACTTAAAAAAATTAATACAGCATGAATTTCTAACATAATACATATAATATTCATTTTAATATTTGCAAACAGCCAATCATAAAACACACATTTTTCACTCTGCACATTTAGCCTGAATTTTGAGATTTTCTGATGTGGGTTTGGGTTTTTTTCTTCTTCGTTTGATTATGATCTTTCCAGTCATTCTGGATTTGCGGATTAGTGACTATGCAGCTGATTGTCTTTGCTTGGGTTCCTCCTTTCCACACCCTGCTTTCCATGGCCACCCTGCTGATGCCCTTTGCAGACACAGTCGGGGCTGGGCAGACTCAGGGACAGGTCACACCATAGGAACGGGCTGCAAGGAGAGCAGGAGGTGGGGACAGCCCCTCACATCCCATCCCAGCCTCTTTATGCAAGATGGGTGTATTTTCCTCCTTCCTTTTGTTATGCAAAGTTTATCTCATTTTCTTCAGTTTAATTAAATCCTTTTCTTTGTGGAACTGTCAAAATCTGTCTCTGCATCTCCAACTTCAAGAGAATGAAAATCTCTGGCTAAGAAATCCTTTGTAGCTTCCAATTGTAAATAGATCAGCAGATCCTATTGTTGATTCTTCTCAGGTCTTGTGTTTGTTGCTGCCTCATATAAAGTTGGCCACTGCATGTTGAGGAGGTTCACAGAGATATCTTGATTTCTCTGCTGATGATAATTGAACTAATATTAAGCATATCAGTGCTTCAAATGAAATACCATCAGCCAAACCAGGCCTGTTTGCATCAGTCAGTTTAGCCACCTACTGCTTTTCAATATCCTAATTCTGTGGAATTAGGGGCTGCCATTGATTAAAATCAAGTGACCCTCTCTSCTGGTGAAGGTCAAGTGGGGGCTAATGCAGCAAAATGCATGTAAATGTCACAGTAKCATTTATGGGGTTTTTTTGCCTARTTCAGTTCAGGAACTGAGCAAAGTATTATGCATTCTGTGAATAATTTACAGACAAAAACAAAGGGAAGAAAGAGACAATGACTCGCTGGTCCTGATGGGTCTTTTCCAATTTGTTGCATTCTCTGGATCTGGGATGAAATGGCATGTCCAAAATCACTGGGCAGTGACACATCCAGGTTTCCTGATACCCTGCCCTGAGCCACCTGCTTCTCCCTCAGTGCTAATGGTGTTATTACTAATGGTGGCATTAGAAGTGTGATTACTGCCATCATTATTTTTAGTCTATGAAACTGCATGCATGACCATGTTTCACTTGGAAAGAAAAGTAAATTATTTAAATAGCTATTTAATTGGGACTTCTGGTGACATAGAAACTCCAACAATTATCTACAGCATGTGAGAATACATGCAGCCCTCAGTGAAAGAGAATGGGCCCATCCCCAAATTATTCCATCTGGCAGAATCAGTACCTGCTGTAGTTCACACATGAATAGCATTAATTTGCATGTAAATAGAGGCCTACATGCTTCTGTGGAGCTAAAAGCTGTATTTCAACATTTCACAGTGGAATTAGGCAGTGGGCACATCACTACATGGTGGTTCAACCTTGCAGTGACGTGCCAGCTAAAATCATTTTAAATGCTCCTCTCCATATTCCCCYGTAGGATTATTCACTGAAGCAGTGTGTAAGAGCTCAGAAGAATCCTCTATTGAAATGCTGCCAGCTCCCAGCTACGATGCTGACATTGATGTTGTCAGCTGAGATTAAGCATTGGTCTTAATGAATGCTGACAGTCATGTTTCTTAGGTATGGTCCTCCTGTACTTCCTTTCAGCAAAGAACCAAAATAGCAAGGCTGGACAWGCAGAGAAAGATGCAGTAGCAGGGATGTTTACCTGCTACTCAAGCTTTATTCTTTCCTTTCTGCTTGTTTCCCTGAGAAGTGCAGCACTAGCAGCTAACATTTTCATATCAAGATGTTACAGCAAATGTTCCTGTATTGCTTTCAGGTAAAATAAATATATACACTGTGTTCCTCCAGCAAAGCTTTCAGAGGAACTGGGACATTCCAGACTGACTGCACAGAATGAAATCAGTCCTGCCACTAGGTTTGTCACTGAAACTGCAGGAAAAACAAAAACCCTCCAACAACATTTTTAATGTTAGAAAGTCAAAGCATTACTTCATTCACAGAATTCACAGAATGACCAGGTTGGAAGAGACCTTAAAGACCATTGAGTCCAGCCCAGCCCCAACACCTCAACTCAACCCTGGCACCCAGTGCCACATCCAGGCTTTGTTAAACACACCCAGGGATGGGGACTCCACCACTTCCCTGGGCAGCCATTCCACAGCTTTTAGCACCCTTTCTGTAAAATACTTTTTGATTCTCTGGCCAGGATGTTGTTCTGGCCAGGATGAACCACAGAAACCATCTCATGCACACATAGCCCGGGTGTGCAGAGAGAWTCATTCCATGACACGTGTTTCTGCAGGACGTTCTCCCAAACTCTATACAGTCAAAACCCATAGAGATGCACTGCTTTAAAGTTCATTMGTCRYGASCTGAGCAACTGCCAGTATTCAGTTTCCCACTGGATCTGAATCTCCTCACCTCCYATGTTAATTAGATCTTTGTTCTTCAATTTTCCTATCAGTCCTTTCTGGAGCAGATGTCTCCAAGAGCCTGGGGTAGATGTTTGTAGATGGCCACTGATGTTCARAGATGGCRACTACCCTTTATCTTTTGGGCTACTCCCAGTCCTGTTGATRTGTTGAGTTCATCAGACCCCACCTGGTGGAACAATGACRTGGAAAGAAACTTAAAATTCTTTTTCCCAGGGAAAGGGCAAACAAAACACCTTGACTGAAGTAATATGAAAATTTTTAAAGTGGTATGTTTTCCAGTGTGTTGACTCAGTATTTCCTTTGACAGATTGGTTAACATTTCCTTCTCCCTGCCCACAGAAACCCTAGGTTTGACCACATTGCCATTAAGTTTGTTTTTTGACCCTTTCCAAGCATATATTTGATGGAGCTTTTCCGAGAGTCTGTTAAGTCCCAGTGGCATTCAGACAGAGCAACTGAGGTTTCATTTCAGAGCCTCGAGCTTGCTGTAGTTTTAAATTTGTTTAGCTCATTTACACCTGGTTCTTGGGACATGCACAGTCCAGAAAGCTCCTTGCCTGTGATGGCAGGGAACACTTTARTCTGCTATTGTACAAATAGGCTGTTTCCTTGCAAAAGGAAGGTGACACTGTTAAATTCAACAGCAACCCTTTCATGTTAGAACTCCCCTGAGCGAAATCTCGGAATTAACTCCCCTGGTTACTAAATATGGAAAAGGCTTGCAAATAGTGATGGGGACTGGTAGCTGCAGAGTGCAAGGAGCTGCTGCCTGGGTAAAGACCAAGGTGAGTGTGTTATAGATACATATTATAATATTGGCTTTTTGCAAATATTAAAATGGATTTTATGTGTGTGGAGTTAAAGTAACTTTGTTATAAAGATATRGGGGGTTTTTCTGTTGTTAATTAAGCTTAGACATTGTAGTGAAATAGCTGATATCAGTGTGCTTGTGTTACAATGCCTGCTGGGATGGGATAACACCCAATCCACACAGGATGAGCACACCTGGACACATCTGCCAACCATCAGCACTCACCCTCTGAAGGCAGGGTGCACCAAGGCCCAAAACTGGAGGGGATAAAAATGGACTAAAACCACAACCAAGGAATCTGCATGCTCTAAAAAGGCAGACCCAAGGAGAAGATATGCTAAACAATTCTTAGAACATGTAAACTATTTTAGGGGAAAAGTTTACTATGCATAAGGGTCTATGAATATGCAACAGGCTGAGGGAAGGGAAAAGGTATTTAAGGGGTATCCCCAAGATAACAGGATGCTCCTGGTTGAGTGCCAAGATGCACAACGCATCCATGGGCACTGAGCAGCCAGCAGGCACTGCCTGCACTGGGGATCAGCCTGCAACAACTCAGGACGTGCTCCCACCTCCTCCTGCCCTGGAAAATTCAAACAGAAGTTGCCCCGAGGCACCAGGGATGTGTTTCCTCGTGAATTTTTACTGCAGCTCAACTGCAATCAAGCAATTCAGTGATGGCAGGGTTGAAACCTGAGTGCATGATGTGTGCTTAATACTTCAACCCCAGAGCAGACATGCTCTGGAAGTGCATTAGGACAGACTTTGAGGTATATCCCTTTACGTAAAACAAATAGATTTTGCTTTCCATTTTTTGATGCTTTTCTCAATGCACTATTTACAGACTTGTGTATTGAAAAATCACAATGAAGGAGGGGGGAAAAAKCCAAAAAAAGTCGGCGTGGTCTTCCAGAAGGAAAGCAAATGTCTGGTGATGGTATAAAATGGGTTTGTCAGTGGTTTACTGCYGGAGGTGCAATCCAGGGTCAGATAATGAGATGGGAAAAGCAAACAAGGTTGTTGTAAAGAACAAGGTCCTGCCTACAGCTTGACATTCAGGTGCAAAGAGGTTGAATTTGAGCCTTTTCTTTACTGCAGTGAAGGCAAGAGAACTTCTCTCCCTCTTCCCATGTCCTCTGTATGTGGTGACAGCTCATGAGAGGGCCGGTCCATTTCCAGCTGGGTGCCCCTTTGGTGGAGCCCAGGAGCAGCAGGGCTGTCACAGACAGTCTCTTTGGGAAAAATCCTTTCCTTAGGATTTTTCCTTCTGAGAATCTGTGGCCTCAGAACCAGACATAAACAATAGGTTATCTGCTGCTGTGGAATACAACAGGTCTGTCTGGATTGGCCCAGCTTGGATGTTTATGGTTGATGGCCAATCCGGGGAGGGAACTCTCTCAGACAGAGTTGGAGAGAGCTGCCTTGTTATCATCCTTTACTCTTCTATTCTTAGGCTAGGTAGCAGCTTCTGGAAACCTTCCTTTCTTTTTCTTTTTAGTATAGTTACAGTATATGTATARATCATAGAATAATAAATCAAACCTTCTAAATATGGAGTCAGATCTACGTCTCTTCCTTTATCCTGAAATTCCTTGTGACCATCATCACGCAGGGCAGCAGAGCAGACAGGCTGAAGGCCTGGTTAAACACTCCTGCCAATGGGCATTGTCCCTCAGACTGCCCTTCCTGCACTGCCACAAGTGGGACAAAGTGACATCCTTGGGAGCAGCCTGAGAAACAAAGGCCCCACCCACAAAGCTGGTTCTGTTGTTGTTTATTGTCGTGTCCAATCTGTTTCAGAGGGTAAGTGGATGAATGAACACCTTTATTGACACTTCCTTTGTGGGAATGTAATCAGGTTTTCATATGAACAAAATTKCTTTAAATGCAGAGCAATTATTGACACTTTTTTAATATATATCTTGGAGGGAAGCTCCAGGTTTTACTTTGTTTCCTTTCAATATATCACACTATTGCAGAGCCAGGCTATTTTCACAAAGAAATGAGTTGTATCTTTATACCAAGTGCTGTTAAAGAGGATTATAAATAGGCTTTAGACTACAGGCTATAGCTTTGCTTTGCAGTTGAAAAAAACCATCAATCACCTGGCTGAGACTAAATCCTAACATCTCACCTTCCTAACAGATTTTAAAGGTCACTGATGTATAGAAATGTTCAGCTTAATCTTAAATGCATTGACTAGTCTGGCAAAAGCATTTTAGGGTCTTTTCCTTTTTATTTTCTGCCAGCTATTTAAAATGTGAAAGAAGTGTCACTTTAACTAAAGAGTGGATCTTCAAGAGAAGGCAGAGTACCAGAGATCAGACTTGAATCTCAGAATGGTCTCTGCAGCTTCTGCTTTTCAGTCAACCTGATTCCTAATGTTTGCAGATTGCACTGGCTCACCCCACTCCCCCAAACAGGTTATCAGCAATCAGCTACATGCTGGGGACACAGAACAACCTCAAATGAGCTCCAGCCTAAAAATAGCCATTTTCACATTAAAATCTTGAATCAGGAGGGAGAATGGGCTGCAGCTGGGACACCTTGTATTTGCTTATGTCACCAATGGCAAACACCCACAACAACAAAAATACCTCCTCCACCCTGGAGTTGTTGGGATTCTGCTTWTTAAACATATTCCTTGTTGCAATTATGTAATAGATACACAAAATAAGCTGCAAATTGATTTCAGATACCAGTGGGTAGAATAAATAGGACCATTTTCAGTCTGCACTCATCCAGACATAGCTGTGATTAATGCTCAAATTTACCCCACAAAACCAGCACCAGGTAAGGAATTTACTGCTCTTTGCATGCTGCTGTTTGTTGGCAGACACAGAGAGGCACCCAAAGAGGAGMCAGAGGCTGTTGACTGAGTTCTGCTGTTTGCAGTGGATGTGTTTGTCCTCCCAGACCACCCTTCCATGGGCTGTYGCCCTGCTCTCCTGGGATATCTGCACACCTGCCTGCCCGTGGGAGGCAGGGAATGAATTCCTGTTTTGCTGTGCTTGTGTGCATGGCTTTTGGTTTAATGTTGAACTGTCTTTATCTCAACCCARGAGTTTTCTCACTTTGGCACTCCTGCCTCCCTCCCTCATCCTGCTGGGGACAGGGAGCCAGTGACTGTGTGCCTTAACCCACCACACACTCCTAAGCTCTYGGGTTTTATTTTCCAAAATTTCCAGTCAGGGGCACAAGATAAATCTGAGATATTTTCACATTTTTGCCCTGTATTATTTTGTCTTCACTTCTCCTTTCATTTTCTGCTTTACTTTTCAAATTTCTCCAAGTTTGCAAAAGAAATCAGGATAAGATCCAAACAGAAAGTACTTCTTCTGTAGATTGCAATCCTCTTGTTGACTGATTTCTTCCCACTATCCCAGCCKTCATRTCTGAAGAAACACTTATTTCCCTGKGTAAAGGTATAATTCTGGCATGTGGTATATGGAAGTAATATRCACAACAAAAGTTTGCCTTCACATCATAGCTGGATTAAGTTCAGCAGTAGGAAATGGGGAAGGAGATGGCTTGTTGGGCTCTGTGCCTGGCCTTGTAAGCATTCTAGGATGGAAGGAAGCTGGATGCCCTCCTGCAAGATYTGCTATAATTCAGCCACAACTTACTGGATCTAAGGATTGCTTACATGGAAGGAAGCAATAATTCATTTGATAGTGGGATTCATTGGATGAAATTCTTTGGCCTGTGCAATGCAAATCCAACTGGATAGTCACAGCTCTCCTTGCTTACTTTAAAATCCATGAATGCTACAGGCTGATTCAGCTTGTGTTTGGTGAGATTGTGTTAAATTTCTTTTCTGTAAGACTTGCTGAAATAAGATYTTAGGAACTGGCATCTTGAGCTGCATGTGATTGTGCAGCATCTGTTTGGGAGCATAGATTTATCTCACTGCCTTTTCAGGTTTGTTTCCTTGATGTCTCTGAAAGSTTTGGTAATGCTAACAATGTGTCAGGGAGTCTAATGCTGAGGGCCTAAATGAAAATATTCAGAGCCAAACTACAGCCCATTGAAAGCCAAGTTACACAGAGTTAACAGCAGCAGAGGAGAGGCTGCTGACAGTGTTGGTCTGTCCATTTATCCAGGAGCAGAGGGGCTGTGGTGAGGCTCAGCTCTCACAGCTTTGCTGCTCCAAAATGGATTCAATTTCCTATCAGAAGTGGGCTATCACAGATATTCTTCATATCTTTTAGCAAGCACAGGATCAGTTCAGCCTCTAAGGTAGCAAATAGCAAAAGCATCCTCTGTATGGATAAATTTACTTAAATGTAACTTAGAAGCTTATGAGGAAAAAAAAATCCTGAAAATTAAAACATGAAAAATTAGTGATGTGAAATGGACAAAGTGTTTCAATTGATAAGGGGGATTTTCTTGTTTTGAGAAAAAAGTTCCCCACCAACAATTTTGGACTAAACTGGAAAGGCATTCTCTCTGGATATTTCTATTTGCCTAGAATTTTGCCACCTTTAAAAAATTAATGTTGGCAAAAAAAAAAAAAAGGTAAAGACTGTGTAAGAAGCATGACTGAGCAGTATGAAAACGAGAGGAAAACTAAGATAATGATTTATTTTTTGAGGTAATCCACCTTCCTTTGAAAGGCAAAGCCAAGGTGTGGGAGATCTTCACTGGGATTGCTGCTGAGAAGTCCCTGAGCTAAGACAGGGAAACGTGTGAGCTGAGCACAGTCTTCTCTAATGCAATATAATATATGTAACTAACCATGCACTGAAGTGTATCATTAAATAYGAATGTAAATAGACTGTGTTTGGTTTTATTTCAATTTGCTTTAAATTTTTTTGCTGCATTTGCTAATATTGTCCTTGTTTAATAATTGTAGCAGAGGAGAGAAAAAAAATGTATCTGGTTTGAGCTTCACATAATGATCAATAAAACCRAGGGCATATATAAATCCATACCAAAAATGAGATATCCACCCTAAAAGGGACTCGGTAGAGCCATGGAAGTCAGTAAGAGATGAGCAGAGTAATTAGTTCWATAACCCCAGTGCTTTACTAAAGGCATATTTAGAATATTTATGTAAACAAGTAATTGTTTAGATGCCCTCATTTCCCACAACCACCTCCCAGGCACTACTAGTTCCTGGTACACTCACAGAATAAAAATGGATATAGCCTTGAGCTGCCATCAGTTGCCACTGCACTTGGAGAACTGGCATTTGCTTTGCAAAGCAAAACCAGCATTGCAGTGCCCTTAGTTTCAAAATCACCCTTACAACCACTGTACCTCACTTGGGTCACAAAAGGTGGAAAGGCTCCTTTTGAAATCTTGTCTTCTCTTATTCTTATTGATTCTTCTCTGATTCATATTGATTTCCACACCTGGCAGCCTGGTGTGCAGCAGGGGTTTGTATCAGGGCAGAAAGGCCTAATTTCCTGTCTGTGGAAGGGGAAAAAACACTTGGATTGACTTAACCAGCTTATTCTTCTGACCATGATGCAAACCTTGCCCATTATTGTCTGATTGTTCCATGGTGTGTCCTGAACCAGCCGTCCTGAACTAAGACATGGTACTTTTATAGGAACCAAGTCTCTGAACCTTGGAGGAAAATCACAAAAATAGCTCTTCCTTCCCTGCAAATCCTGTTGCATTGTAGAATGGTGACTGCACTTGCTTGCTAGAGATGCCTCATGAAACAGAGCTTTGCTCTCTCCTCTGGCTGGAGTGGTGACCTCAACACAAATGCTCTGGAGTGAAACATCCCTCCTCCAGAGAGAGCAGGGTCGAAGATGGGGATGTTTCAGAAATAGGTGTGGAACAGGGAACCTTTTTCCCTCATGCCATCAGTTGGACTTGTTTTGCTGCAAGAGGACTTTTGTACTCAGTCCAATACAAAACAGTCTGTTAGCTAAACAGGTGAACAGATCTGTCATCATGGGYATCAACTTGTCTAATTCCTTCCTCAAACCCATTTACTCTTTTATTCTCCAAAATATTAAATTATGCTGAACTCCAAAGTGTAATTGAAGATTCTGTGGAACAGCACTTTTYTTTTGTCCAAGAACCTGCTGCCAGCTTGATGAAACACTATCTGACTCTTTGTCTTTTCTGTTCCTGACTTTCTTTCTGGTCTGCCAGAAGTGTTGMGAGTGGTCCTTCAGCAAACCACTGAGACTCCCTCTAACTCTGATGCTCAAATGGAGATGGAGGTAATTGCAGATACACACTCAAAAGAATTGATTATTTACTAGGAGGGAAAATAAYCTAGATGACTGCATGACTCTTTACTTTGAGGGACTTTAACATATGCAAGGGATGTGCTCACTCATCCATTTAGTACAGCCAAATTGCATGACAACAGATCTGAAATCAAATTTAAAGTGTTTTGGCATCTTATCCTAAAAAATTCTCCAATTCTTTCCTATGACTGGTGAGTAGGGGAGAAGGGGGAGACAGAGCTGAGGGGAGAGCCCTTTGTTACCCTGCCCACATGCAAACCTCCACACCTGAGCCTGCCCTCCTCATCCRGCCAGGAGGCAGCGAATTCCTGCAGAGAAGTGGCACAAATGCTGGAAGCTGTGGCTGCCTTGCTTGCCACAGGTTAATCTAGAGATGGCAGRGCTGCTGAGGTGGCTCTCTGTGCAGGTTGGCTGGCAGGAGTCAGCCAAACCACTCGGTGTGGGGTTTCTGTGCCTCGCTGAGCAGATGCTGCCCRGAGTGTGTCTGCTGGAAGCATTTCCTCAGGAGCTCAGCCCTGGCACTGCTTGGGGAGGGCAAACTGGGCATGCAAGTCAGGTTTATCTAATGTGTGAGGAGTGGGAGAAGTCCTTAACATAGCAACCAGCTGAGTCAGCTGGGAAGAAGTACAAAATACGAGATTAGTCAACACACACAGAGCCTGGGAGGTAAACTCTGCATTAGTGAGTGGAGCCATACAAGAGCCTGTTAAAATGACACAGCAAAATGGACATCTCTGTTGTGGGAAAGGGGATTTCTGCAAATCCTGATGCAGCTGGAGACAACAGCAGAAGTCCCARTCCCTGCAGTAACTCTTGGGTCACACTGGATACGTGGCCTTGCCCAGTCTGCTCCAACTTCTCATTGCCATCGTGTCATATTGAGGAGGGGAAGAGAACGCTCTCACTCCTGCACTTATGGAGGGAATAGCTGCAGCTAATTGGTCTGTTAAACAGTTAATTCAGTGCGTGGGTGCTCTCCACCAGCACTCAGGTAATGTGAGGAAAGCTGTCTCAAGCACAAGCACAAGCTGGGGTCCAGAAGGTGAGTTGGTGGCCAGGCCCTCCTGGAACATGGGCGAGCACAGGCAGAGACAGACATCTAGTGGTGCCCTGGCAGCAGTGTGACAGMGCTGCTCTGCACAGCCTCTAACACAGCCTGGGAGCCCTCTCTCACCACCTATCCCCACGCTGGCTCCAGTACAATACAGCAAAAGCCTGCCATACATTCTGCATTATTCAATCATCAGCCCAAACTCCTGTTTCTGCTCTCCTGCATACACAGCGCTGATGGTCTGAGGCTGWTTGATCTGAGAGCCCAGAAGGAGCCCCAGGGTAACAGAGAACCAGGGTGACAGAGAATCAGACATCCATCCTTTCAAGGATGATTCTTCCATTTAATGTGGGATCTTAACATYAATACATTATTATGTCTTGTTTCTTCTAGCAAGCCATCAAATTACMGCCTTGCTAGGTGTGTAAGTTTTTTCCACTTCAAATAACTGCAGTATCATATGGATTATAACAAACATTTATCAAGGCACTTTATTTTTAAATGATAACTTTAAATGGTAATTTTTAAARGGCAACTTACATACTTTTAAGCTGGCTAAAAGTCATCATCTTTATACTCCCTGTAAATGTGAACAATTTTCTGTCTGAGGTTTATCTTGTGGCATTATCTGCATAAGAAAACTTAAATATTTAACATTATAGCTTGCATGGAGGCTACCAGGACCACCTTGCTCAGACTGACAATAATGAATAATGAAGTCTGTGTGGGCACTTTTCAGAATTAGTCCATCCCCTGCAATGCCCTGGTGTAAATTAATGGCCTGACTGAGGTTCCAGTGTGGATCCCTGGGGGTGAGAAGACACTCCCTGTTTGCCTCAGCATGCAGCGCTGGGAAGAGCTGCCTGAAGAGATCAGACCAGCTTCCCTAACTTTACAAACCTTATCTTGATATCTTCATACTGCCGAGGGTGATAAGCAAATGCACACCAAACCCCTTGGAGAACCCACAGAGAGGGAGGTGAGGAGTGTCTTTAAATCAAACAGCTCTCCAGGATCCTCTCCAGGACTGGCTGTTAGTTTTCAGCCCCAGTAGTCTCTGCTAATTCACTTGCTCCCACAGCTGAGCTTTCAGATTACTCAAAACCCCTCTGGGTCAGCAGAGTTCCTCTGCTAGTCATGTTCTGTAGTCTTGGACAAATGCTTGGTTGACCATCCCAGTTGACCATCCTCATTTTAGAATAAAGTCAGATAATTCAATCTGAAGGTGAAAAATCCCCCTGTGCCCTAACTCCCTGCTTCTGTGAAATACCCTGAGGATCTGTTTCTTATCCTTCAGAGATAACTGCATTTAAATAAATCACTGAACAGGAATAAAATTTGCTTATGATGCAGTTCCAGGGGATTTTCTTAACCCACGGCAGACTGGGTGTTCTGCTTCCTTAGAAATGTGCAAGTATTGTAACAATTGAGAGCTCTTCTATTACAAAGGGAGTGTCATCCAGACATTTTCAGCAGGCAGCTGGCATGTCTTGGAAAGTGAACCTGCTTTTGCACTAGCCCAATACTGATGCTACTGAACAGGGGGCTGACTACTGCCCAACTTCTAAAACCTTTGAAAATCAGCAGAAAACATGGTTGAAAAATATGAGAGAAAGTGAGCTGTGATAGGAACTGACAACTGCAGAGCAGTGAGGACCTACTGCTACTGCTAAAATGAAATGTATTTAAGTAAATTTGGCTATTTGTGTTTCTAAGAATGAGGTTTGTTGAGGACTGGGTTGGTTGTATCTTTTTGATTCTGAAATCTTTTCCTGTTGCATTTATGTACTTTGTTCTTTTTTTCTGCAAGTGTAGAATTTGTTAAGTGTTCAGAGGTGAATAATGGTATATGGAAAAGAAGTCCTGTGGCATTTCCAAGCCAGGTATCTGTCATATCTGTCATATCTGTCACATGCCTCAATAACTCCAGCTTTCTGCCTTTCCATGCTTTTAAATATACCATTTTTAGTAAATCAACAAACAACCACAAAGATTGGAATTTTTTGGAGAAGAATGTGTTGAGGGCATTTTCCTTTTCCTCTGTCAGATGCTTCTGGTGGGTTAATAACTCCATCTACCGTTCATCACTGAAACAGTTCCAGAAATACTGGAAATATGAGCCTGAACCAGGTCACTAAGAAGATAAAACCCAGATTCTGTTCACATTTTAAGCAATGGGCAGTGAGGAGAATGCACCCYTGTAAAGGTAAAAGTGCACAATTTTCCTGTGCTTTGCTGAAACTGCTTTCCAGTGGCACCGTGTAGGAGCTGTTCTGCAATGGATGTGGGGCAGCCTGGTTTGGTTTTGGAGCCTTCAGGCCCTTCAGGCCAGTGGGAAGCTGCTAATGGGCTTTCCCAGGGGGATATGAACTCGATGAGACCCTACTCAGGGTGGGCAAGAGGCACAGATTCCATCCCAGAGCCCAGGGGCAAAGTTGGAGGGGAAAAAAGTGGGGAAAAAAAGCTCTGCTCAGCTGCAGACAGATACAGATCTGCTTTCCCATGCCCTGGGGGGCCAGACAAGCTGGTTTCTCTGTGCAYGCCCCCCTTCACAGCAGCCAGCTCAGGACACACTGAAGGCACTTGTCTGAGCTTGAGGCACTGATACAGCTCCAGGCACTGGGCTCCAGTGGAGGATGAACAACAGGGGGTCTGATAAGGGTCAGGGACGTTCCCATCTTACAGAGAAATCAATTTTCACTCATTATTCTTCTGTTTCTGCTGGTCTTACTTGTGGCAATAGACCTGGGTAGCAGTAAACAAGCATWAAGTCCTTGTGCAGGAGCTACAAATACAGTCTGTGTTGAGTACTTTTACCTCACTGTGCTCAGCTCTTTGTAGCCTGCTTTTCCCTGTACAAAACATACAAATTAAAAATTACTATTGTCTATTAGTCTAAAATAAAGGGGCAATGGCAATGAACTCCAAAAAGGAGCTTAACTACCAATCAGTTACCATGACAGAGGTTATAAACTTGGTGGGCATCAGCTTTAARGTGCATGTCCACATGTGGGCAGAGGTTTCACTTCTTCTTTGGAAGCTGAAGGGGTTCTGTGCCTCTGTGATCATTATTTTCTAGGAATCTAAATAGGCATTCTGGTGTATTCATTACTTCACATTCCCATATATTGTTTTTTTAAAAAATTATCAGKCACAAATTTATTAACAACAGACTTATCTGCTGAGTTGCTTTAAAAAAAAAAAGCAGTCAAACATTAAGGACAGGAATAAAAAAATTTGTTTCCGAAGCCCAAAAAGCAAGTAGGGAAAAGAAGCAGGATATCATGGTACTCACAGTATTTTTAGCATGTTACAAATAGAAATGTATTTTCTGGCACAGTAGGACTCTGCTATATGAACCATATTGTAGGCGTGGAGGTTAGATTCCTGCAAAAACCATGAAGCAATGCCTTTCATCTTTGTCACTGGTGAATTCTGACTGTGGCACCATCTTATTCCTGTGTGATTGTCATTCCACACTGTTTGCTGGCACCTTTTACAAAATCTTCTGTCAAAATAACTCTAAAACAGCACTTGAACTAGGCATTTAAGAAAATAATGTGGTTTATTCTCAATGATCATGATAGCTAAACATTTCTTTGTGAATCAATTTTTTTCCTAGTGTTATTTGCTCTTGGAATCCTTGGAGATTATATTCTAGTGACATCTGTTAACACTGCTACACTTAACATGTAATTGGGAAGGGGGAAAAAAAGAGAAAACAGAAAACAAAAGCCCGTGCCAATCTAAATGTGCTTGAAAGGTGCCAGATTGATAACTCTGGAGAATTGAGTCCTCTGTTTATCCTCTGAATTAGTGCAGCAAAATCAATGGCAGCAGAAACCCGCTGCTGTACCTGCAGTGTCTGGTGCTCACTCAGCTGGGAGGGCAGCCCGGCTCTGCTCCCCTGCAGCATCCTGTAGCAAGGGATGAAAGCTTCTGTCCCATGGTGGATGGGCTGCTCTGAGAGCCCAAACTCATCTCAAACAATCCCTGGCAGCCGGCTCTGCTCCCCTGCAGCATCCTGCAGCAAGGGATGAAGGCTGCTGTCCCATGGTGGATGGGCTGCTCTGAGAGCCCCAAACTCATCTCAAACAATCCCTGGGCAGCCCGGCTCTGCTCCCCTGCAGCATCCTGTAGCAAGGGATGAAGGCTGCTGTCCCATGGTGGATGGGCTGCTCTGAGAGCCCCAAACTCATCTCAACACAATCCCTGGCAGCCCGGCTCTGCTCCCACTGCAGCATCCTGTAGCAAGGGATGAAGGCTGCTGTCCCATGGTGGATGGGCTGCTCTGAGAGCCCCAAACTCATCTCAAACATCCTGCCCCAGCTGAGGTCAAACTTCAGGCTGCACTGCGCAGCTCCGGCATAGATCACAAATGGAGATTTTGAATTAAAAGTCTCCGTGGTGCCTTTCCAATCTCTTAACTGTGTAATCCCCCGGTGTGTTTTATTTAATGCATAAACTGCCTGTGACATGACAGAGCCAGAGGCATTACAATCTATCATGTCAAGCCTTCCTACATTAGCAGCACTTGTTAGCACCCCCTGGCACGGTGCAGGAGGAGCTCTGAGTTATGCTAATGATCCATGGATAATGGGGCACAGGGAGAGTTCTGAACCCACCTTCCAACCAGTGCTTTTAGGATGTGTCAGAGGGCACACAGGCTTGGCACTGGAACTCTCTTTAATGCATCTTCAGAGCACCTTCTCCTGTATGCTCTGCTTTAATTGAGATTAAATGGCTTTGAAGGTCCAAACACAATTTCAAGGACAATGCAACATCTCATATCCTCAGTGAAAGGTTTTTAATGTATTTCCTTAAAGCCAAGACYAATATACCATACAAATACATTACACCAGGCTGATGTTAAAGGTCTGTCTCAAACTTAGAGAAGCCAACACAATTTGAATTTAAAACACAGCATGGTATTCCCAAGGCTGTGGCTGGGATGGGGTGAGAGAATGGCAGAGGAGCTTGGGGCCTGCAAGAGCACCAGCAGCAAAGTAACAACATTTTTTAAAGGGAGGTAGAAGAGCCTGGATCCTGTGGAAAGTCAGATAGGATTTGTTCCAGGGAAGGCTTGTAAGAGRATTCTTCTGGGAGTACATACTCTGAATTCTCTGTGCAGTGTCAAGGCACAAGCAAAAACCAGCATGAAAATTTGGGTTTTGTTTGTCCCCCTTGTCTCTACAGCATTGCTGTAATAATGGTTTAAGAATGGCCATATGAATAGAGAAATAACAAAACAGAGACTTAGCCCCCTCTTCTTTTTTTTGTAGCTTCAGTTTAATACTTAGCATTTTCTTTAGTTGCAAACTTGTCCACTCTGCCTTGCTTCAGTGATGATATAAAGGTGCTGCAGTAGCRTGGAAGATGTTGCTGCATTCCAATAATGATAACTGTGTAGTTTCATGACCCTCCTGAGCTTACACTTGAGGCCTCATTGGAAAATCTGCCATCATATCACAAGGATATGAAGTCTAATACTGCCAATTTTGTGAATTATTCATTAGTCTGACGGAACAAGAAGCAACAAAGACACAGGCAGCTTCTTTTTATTTATGGTTTTACTACTCTTCATATTTTTTAAGTGAAGGGAATACAATTCTTCCATCTTTTCCACAACAACAACAGCAGAAAAGAAAATAAAATGTGTATCCTTGAGAAGTTGGGATTTCTGGGAATACATTTTCCTCTTTTAGCTAGCATTTTAACATAAGGTAAAACATTTTTTTGACAAGGTAAGTAGAGTAAACAAAGATCAGTGAGAAAGCAGAAATTATTGAAGTACTGGAAAAACTGCTGCAGGCTACTTTTTCACACATTGCTGCTCAAGTCAGGATTATGCTATGACAGTTCTAACTCTCCTGCTGACATCCTTATAGACTCTATTACATTATTTACTTCTTGTAAAATAACATTCTATTACAGCTCCTTCATGTCCTGCTGCTAGTCTAAGTTCAAGGGGAAGAAATTCTGCTCTCCTCGCTTCCAGCTCGTTAATACAGCTCTGAGGAGATCATTATTAAACAGACTGATCTGCAGCCCCTATTTCATGGCCCATTTTCTATTGCAGTAACAACTGTATTTCCAGAGTGTTGGACTTCATTTACATCAACAGCACAGGTAAAATGTGTCAGGCTGTGTCTGGAAGGAGCAGGTGAAGCATCCCACCCTGTGCTCAGGATGTAATGTCATTTTTATGTCCCTAAGGGGGAAAGCTTTCAGATGTTTCCCTTGCTTTTCCATTGCAGGGAAAAGTGAAGCCAGGCATGCAGTCATAGCTGATTTCAAAAGGAAAATAGTTGATTCTCAGTAGGGCTGCAGGAACATCTGTGGATAAACCAGGGCTAACAGCAGACAGGTTGCTCAAACACTCTCTGAAAACTGGCTTTTTCAGTGTCAGGAGATATTCAAACACATATCACTGAGTCCCCCGTCAGGATTCTGCTGAAACTTGTTTTCTGGGAAGACATACTTATTAGGACCTAGAAAATTAATTTACCTGTCTCTGAATTCTCACTCTAAGCCCAGTTAGGTGTGCCACTAGCAGAATATTCCCTCAGTCTGGCAGAATGCTCCCAAAGCACCAGCCTTTGAAAAGTCCTGCTTTCATCAGTGCCCCAAATCACCCTGGCAAGTCAATCACCAGCCCTGCTCCTTGCAGTGGGAATCTTGAAAGCAGCACTCAGTGCTTGAAGAACTGGCATCAAACCAGACAGCAGTAACCACACGCCTCGAGCTGGTCAGGGGACAGGCAACCCCTGGCAGTGCTCACACAGCTCCGAGCACTGCACTCCATCAGCTGGGAACCTGCCTGAACATCCCCAACGACATGGAGGCAGCATTCCTGCACTAATAATACAGGCAACGTGGTAATTATCTAATTATTCAGCCCTTGAGAAGAGATAGGTGCTAAAGCTCCCAGGAAAAAGGAATCATGTGCTCTTTCTCGAAGGCAAACTGTGAAACTACTGGAAAATCAGCACTGGATGGAAAGCAAATGAATGGAGCCCCATTCCTTTGACTTTCAAAACTGGGTTWACTTTCTTTAAAAAGCAGCAATATTTCCTTATGGAGGTGGTGGGTGGGTCCTGATCAGAGCAAAGCATTTCACCATTGATCTCTGAAACTTGGCAGGGACTGTGTGGGAATTAAGGGTGGCTTTTGCCACTTGCCTCCATGTGAGCCAGGACTTGAGCCACTGTCTCCAGCATTTTCACAGTTTGCTGTTCAGRTCTGGCACTGAAATCAGGGATAAATTCACATACCCAAGTGTGCTGTGGCAGAGGCTGCTGATGGTGAACTCTGCTTCATGGCAATGGCCATGGCTAATTAAATATATCACTCCTCAGGACAAGATCCTGTGATATCTTCCACAGGCTCAAGAGGTGAAAGTGGGAGGTCCAATTTAAAAGGTGCAGTTACCAATTCTACCAGAGCAATCAAACAGATAGGTGACTGATATTTCTTTCAGTTATGGGGATATTGGTCAATCGAAAAGGATTATTTTGATTCTCGGTACCCTTTGATTTCCTGATATTTTGTTTTACAGCCTTGGTGGGTTGGTCTGGGGGGGCCCACAGGCACTGGGATTCACCACACAGTTATGACTGGCAGAGGAAAAACCAGGTTGTTCAGTAGTGCTGCAAAATTTCACTTCCCTTAGGCAAGAAAGATGATCCCCTTCTTCATCCTCCTACTCCTCTATCTCCCCAGTTTGACCTTCTTTTTCTATAAGAAGTGTTGATTATTCCTCAGAAAACATGTTTTCAAGGAATTTCAATAAAAATTCCATGAATATCTGACCAGCTGTTGAAGTCAAGTGCCTGTGGAATGTTTTTAAGACCCCGTGTCCTAGCTCAGTTTGTTAGGACTGAAAATTCAATCTTTGAACCAGGGAGTCATTATATTTATCTGTTTGCATTTTGTTTTTATAGACCACCAATTACTGTTATCAAAATATGTTAAATTAACTGTGTTCTAGGAAAGCAGATAATTTCAGTGTGGACTGGTAAATATCCGATTATAAAGGAAGCTACCTTTTATTTATTGCAAAGGCTAGCACATTCATCAGCATGCCTAATTAAAATTTAACAATTAATAAGCAGTGGCAAACCCTGTACGAAGGTCAGTAACAACCTAAGCAAACTTATCAAAAATGCAGAGGGGTTTAGAGTTTTTAAAAAGTTCATTCTGTCCTTAATTAACAGATCTAATTACAGCTCTGCCATAGCAAAATGCAAAATGATCTCTTCAAAAGACAAGGAGTCAAAGGTTTAATAGTGCAGATAACCTTCTTCTTCAGTACACACCGACCCAAGTGTAGGAGGGAATTTTACCAAGCAGTCAACAGAGTTGATTGGATGGCTTTGAGAGAAATTTAAGCTAAGCAATACACAGAAATCCCTAAACAACAAAGGAATTGAGAGGGAATAAAAACTCTCTTGTGTCTTGGGATTTGAAATAACACCAAGTCAAGACTTTGGGTAATCTCCTTTCTTAGCAAGTTGTCAATGTATTTATTCCATGACCTTTGCTGGTTAGTTTTGAATAACACTTTCTGTTCTATAGACTGCATGTGTTTAATTATCACCTCACTCAACGAAAATGGACAGTGCAAAAATCAAGAATAATCTAGCAGAGCAGGGCTAAATACAATCAAGAAAAACACTTAAAATTCCTGGAGTTAGTAGTCAGCATTTAGGCACTGAAGGGCAATTTTCCAAGTTTTACTGAAGYGTTTAGTTGTGCACTACTTCTTCAAGAAGTCCAAGAAAAAAACTTGAGTTTTCTGCTCTGAGTTTTGCAGGAAGAGGCTGGAAATGAACAGAACTGGGTTCATCAGTAAGCGAATTAAATCTTCCTGGCTGATTTATGTGGGCAAGGGTCATTACACGTGGGTAATAGAAAGTGGCTGATAGAAAAACTAGACTGCTTAAAATTAATAATACATGGCTGAAATGAATTGTTACTATTCATCTTTACCTTTGGATTAGCAGAAAGAGCACAGGTATGAGAGGCAAGATATCTTCAGGGAAGCCTGACCTGTGTGAATATCCTCAGTGTTCCCTTTCATACCCTGCCAGTGACAGAGGGAGTGCACAGGGAGAACACAGGTACARCAAGGAGAAGCAGTGGAATCACAGTAATTATCTTGGAGAGGCTCAAAATCACAGGAGCCATATTCATCTTGTGCTGGAATCGAACTGCAGCATAACAAATTTTTCAACCAAAAGGCTCATTAAATGCAACAAGAAAACAGAGAGGCTGTTCTGAGCAATCTCCATGAATTGGCCTCTAGCTTTACCATGGCACTATCATGACCTGAATTAATTTGCTGTGGCATGATAATTTCCTCCTGGCTGTAGGAGGAAAAAAATGAAGCCTGCTCCAGCTGATGAGCATTTTAAGACTTCTCTTTAATTCTTTTTCTTAAAAAGAATATCACCTTCTGTTTTTAAAGTGCCTGGCTGGAACTAGATGTGTATAAGAGACAGTTTTAAGACTTCTCTCTAATTCTTTTTCTTAAAAAGAATATCACCTTCTGTTTTTAAAGTGCCTGGCTGGAACAGATAGATATCATCAGCCATCAATAACATGCTGTAGCAAGGTGGGCTTGTGCCACTCCAGTGCTGCAGAGTTGGAAGTGGAAATGGTGAGGCTTTTAAATGTCACAAACACACTCTGTACTCAAAGGAGCCAAACAGCCTCTGTGGCTATGACATGACCCCCACCTCACCTTTAAAGAGGTGATCTGTCTAAAGTGTGGGTGCTCAAAAKCAGCTTTGTCTGACATTTGGTCCTTCCCTGCCTCAGTACAGCAGAAGAAACTGGTCCTGGTACTTAAAAACACAGATAGCAGCAAACACCACATTATCACATTCCTCTCTTCAGTAACACTTTGCTTTAAGATAAGAAATGAACYTAATTACTTGTGTTCTGCTGATGGGAAGTGAGCTATCAGAGGCAGGCATTATTACTGTTACTGCTGTTATTATTACCCAAGTAGCAGGAAGTGCAGTGCTATAAAAACTCTTCTAAGCAGTCACTCCCTCTTACAGACCATTAAAGGCTCACTCCACACTTACATCTCTTTCTTCCAGACTCAGTCCTGAATCATTAATTTTGCACTTGGCGTTCCTTAAAGAAAGTTTTTTTTTGAAGCAAAACCTTCTCTTGATGTCTGAGTGCACCCTGAAGATGTTAATCACCAGAGGTACACTCAAGACAAAAAGCCATCCTGGTTCCTTGGATTTACTGAGACTTGAAAGCAGCAAGATGTAAAGATTTTTGGTTTGTTTTCCAGCACCATACAGCTTTAGACAGTATCTTTTTCTCACAGCAATCTGAGGAAGAGCAGTTGTTAAAATAGTGTGTGACCCAAGACACTCTGAACGTGTGACAGATCAGACTGGAACCCTTCCTCCCTCCCTCCCTTGCCAAAGTGTCAGTTTACAGATCAACTGYCTCTAAAGAAAAAAAAAATTGTTGTGCAGGTAAGATACCTCTAATGGAGAGAGATTTTTTTTTTTTATGCCACCTATCTCTGTAATGTTTTTTTTTTTTTCCTTATCTTCTCCCTTTCTTTCCCTTTTTCATTTTTTTCTGTTTGTTTTTCTSTCCCTGTCAAGAGATTTTTTGCTGTCAGGGATTCAGCAAAATTCAAAACAAATTCAGGGATTTTAAAATGTCCTTTAATGTTTTGTTTGGAAGAGACACCCCTCCCGTGTATGCAGATCRCCTTCCCAAAAGGGTTCCCCTCTTCCTTTTAACACCACAACACTGTGAAAGCAAGCGATTGTTAATTTTTGGGTTTCTCTGAAGCTTTTTTTTTCTTCTTTTCCTACTCCAGCAGAAGTCCTTTTTTAATCAAAGCAAACGCATGAAGAAAATGATGAATTAACAAATGGAGACCACCCCTGTCAGATATTCTGAGGCTCAGAAATCCTGAATATCTCATACTTTATTGCCCTCTAGRGTTACTTCAGCAGCTATGGAGAAGGCTGTTCTGTAAAACTGAACAAGCAATGCAGTTCCACAGAGACAGGGCCAGAGCTGACCCTGACAATAAGTGGCCATACATCCATGAAAAGAGGCATTTTGCAATTCCTTGATTTATCCAAGGGCTTTACTGACAACCAGTGCTTGGAATATTCATTTCCATACAAAGGGAGCAGGGGAGAGCAAAGGAATCTTTGCTCTCCACATCTCTATTTGTATTCCAACAAGGATGCCCCTGATGCCATATGGACATTTTGATCTAATCCCTGTTCTCCTGTGGCTGAAAATTTCTCAGGGAGTTTAAAATGTTTGGTTTAGCAAGGGACCAATAAAAAATAAAATATATGGCAGTGTAAGTTCAAAACAACATTGCTGTAGAATGGCATGAACAAATTGGAATGTCACCTGTTACAAAAGGATAAATTAATAGATTTGTTTAATCCTCTCCAATCTCACATGAGCTGTTCAGAAAAGTTCTTTGAACTTCCTGAAAGTCTAGAACCCAGATCAGCAGGTAAATGCACTTTCCACATTCACTGCACTGCCATTTAGGCAGTTTGGAAGAAAAAATCCAGAGAACTCAAATCAAGAGTCCTGAAGTGATCTGTGGAAAGTACAAATCCAGTCTGTTCTCTAACGGGTCCTCTCATCCTGCTCCCAAGCAGGATCTCATGTTCACCTCTGGCAAAGATTTTGCTGACAACACGCTGGTGAAAGCCAGCAAATAACTCTGCTTATTCCTTATTCAAAACCCTGAAATGCCCAACAAAAGGTGGATCATGACATCCCAGCAAGTTTACAAACAGGAAAGGTGACTATGGCTTTTACATATTTATGTCAGGCCTGATTTTTGTCTCATCCTAATTTCACAGCTGTATCCTGCAGTCAGCTTTGATCATATAATGTGATCCATCCTAATAAAAGGAACAGAGTCACAGCAGTGCAAAATATCCCATTACATTGTGTGATCTATTTATCTATTGCTTTAAATCTGTAAGGGGTCTGTTCTGCATGTTCTTTTGCCAGCCATTTACAGGCACTGATGATTAGACTTTTAAAGTCATTTGGGCATTTGCCATGCTCAGTAACTCCTGGAATTTTCAAAACAGCTGAGATGCTTCTGGGTTTTAAAGGACTTTGACAGGAGTGAGATTAAATAAAGTTTTTCAAAACTATCATTAGGTATTTATCTGCATCTTTAAAAATGYAAGGTCTATCAAAAGTGTGACCCTAATCCCCTTCTGAGAAGAGAAGAGCACAACATGCCAGTGCTGGTGTGTTACATCACACATTTGCCAACATTTCTTCACATCTACTTGACCTGTCTGCAAGAAGTTGGCATTCAGACAACTTAGAGAGGATGATTTAAAATCTGATCTTGAAGGAGACACTATTTTTTTCTAAAAGATTGCKAATGTCTGTAACATTTCATGCTCTGAAGCTCATTTTTTTAATGATCCTCATAACTAGATTTTTATGATGAATCTTTATGTTTCAGAGAATTCAAATCCCAGAGTGATTTGTATGTCCCCCTGCACCCTTTAAATATGGATATAGCTTTATATTAATCTTAGGATATGCACTGGTTGTTCTTTATATTGAAGGCCTTTTAAGGGACTTCTTTCTGAAGGTATTGAAATTTTTTCTCTGTTACATTAACAATAGAGTTTTAACTAAGACAGCACTTCAGGAGAGCAGCAATGAAAGGAGAACACAGCTGTGACTTTCAGAGTTTGCAAGGATGTCAGCAAGAGAAAATGCATCTTTTCCTGTAAAGTGGGCAAATTTATGCTGCAAGATTTTGAGAGAAAATAAATTTGGAACTTCACAATGCTATTTATTCAGAGTCACTTTTCAGCATAAAACCACTGCTGAAAGTTCTCATAATAGAGGGTAGGAATCTCATAAGCATCTCAATGCACCTTACACTCCTGCCTCTGTCAAGAGTCAGCAGCCAAGTTGATAACAAGACCTATCTTCTTTTATTTTGCTGGAGAGACTCTTAATCAGTCCACTATTGCCTGGTTTGTGTCTAATTTTATGCAGCAAGGAAAAGATGAGCATATCCACACCGACTTAGCAAGTTCAGAGGTATTTTGCTTTGGAATTTACAAACAGATAGGAGCCATGACTGGAATTATAAACGTAGATAAGCATAAAAAATTTAGAATTGCATTTCTTTCCTTCTAAATTGTTTCCCTGCAGCTTGTCCTTTATAACAGGGCAGCAGGCTCAGGACAGGCACAGCACCATGAGTGTCACAGGGTCACAGTCTGAGCAGGATGCAAACTCTGGTTTCACATATGCAAATACATATTTAAAGACTGTTCACATCTGGAAAGAAAGCTGTACATGAGGCATATGGGAGAGTAACAAGAAACAAGAGAAGTTCAACTTTAAATGCATTCTGACTGCTACATCTGGAAAATCTCTGCTGCTTTATGTGGAGTTTGAATTTGTACTGAGAAGAAAATTTGGCCCTGGAAATAGCACAGACCAGTGTGTAGATCTAGCCAYGAGCATGCTGAGCTAGAAGTAGTATTGGGTCTTTGTGGTCTGAGATGATATTTTGTGCCTTGAGTCCCATAAAGCAGAATGACAGAGAAAAGCCTATTTTAAGTGTCAMTCTTCAGCTCAGGAGCTAATGTAAGGGTGGTGGTGGCATTTAAATATAACTCCAAGCAGATCCTTAGCACCCAATGTGTTTCAATGGAAACCATTTCCTTCAGGACTTGAAATGTTAAGTGATACCCAATATAGGGCTTTGAAATAACTCAAACCTTTCTGGGTTTGGTACCTGAAGTCAAATTCCTCTTSATGCTCTCAGAGTTGTGTCTATTCTTGCTGCCTGCAAGGGCTGAGCACGAGTGTGAGCTGATCTCCAGATGCTGGGCTCCCTCCCACTGGACAGCAAGGGCAGGCTCCACGTGTAGGGCTGCTCCTCTCACAGCCAAGCCAGGGTTCACATCCTCTGAGGGACATGGCTTGCAGCTGGCAGGAGATGCAATAGCTAATAGGCACTCAAGCTTATTTAGGATCTGGACCTCGAATTTTGGCACTAATTAGCTCCTTAAATCACTGCTGAATGGAAGTGAAGAATAAAAAAACATTTTCCCCTCAACGTGGTCCTTTCCAAATTAGGCTGAGATGTTTGCTGAGGGTAGATAACATCTTCACCATGCAGCAGTTGCACTGTACCTGTTCTCAGCTATGCAGAGAACGTGCAGTTCTGGCATCTCTCCCAGACTCTGCAGTATGTTCACTTTCATTTTCGACCACTTTAATAGTAAAAGATCCTTCCTTGGCAGTGGCTACAAATATCAGAATTCCCACTGTGAGGAAAAGTTTAAATATTCAGAATTCACCTTCAAAGCATTAGTTGAAAATCACTATAAGAAATTCTGTTCTTGTCTTTGCCTTTTATCTTGTGAAGAAAAGCAAAACCATAAAACCTTAAGGAACAAAGCCTGTCTCCAACCTTGCCCTTGCCTGGATCAGGTGTACAAGTGTGGAACAAGAGTTRTGTTAGTCAGCAGCTGAATGTGTTTGCAATTTAATGTGTCCAGCCTATTCAATTACAGTACTACAGCTAYTCACACTAATAACAAGCTCTTAGAGATCTGGGAGCCAGGTTCTGCTCACACTTGCTGCTTTACTTTCTATCTCTTACAGTCTGCTTGGACATCTGCTAGTTTTGGCAAATTTGAGTTGACACTGTCTCAGAGGGCAAGAGAAGAGCCCAGCTGCACACCCTGCTGGTAATCCCCTGAGAGCCTGAACTGGGCCAGCCATGGAAAATGAAGTCATGCTCTTGGTCCAGTACAAAATGGGATCTGATAAGTGCTGTTCTAGTGGACTCTTTTTGTGARGTAGGAGAGGCTTTTGGGGGAAAGCCTTTAGGCAAAAACACCATTAGAAAAAAAACCCAAGTATTTCAAGCCCTGTGTTGTGATTCTCAATTGTATTTCTTCACTGGTCAGGCTGAAGAGATTTGTCCCTTTGTTCTGTGAGTTTAGAATAAAGGAAATATTCTTGTCTTTCTAACAGGCTGTAACTGTGGGCTTGGAAACTGTAGRTGAAATGTTCTTGGCTTGCTGACTTTGCTTTATCCTCTTAACAGAATAAATGTTCTCATGTAATAACAAACCTGACAGATCTTCATAATTGATCCCTATCCCTGACATATGAAGGGCACAGGATGCAAAGAGGAATGGAGCACTGTAAGTACCCTGCAATGGAAGTATTGATTCTCTCAATTGCAGCACTGCCTTTCTCTCTAAGTGCCCACCTCAGCAAGAAGAAATTATGGGAGAAAATGGACAGGGGAAGTAAAATTAGACCTAAATAACAAAAAGTGTAACTGATAACCCTGTGAGAGCCTGCCAAGGAGTCTCATTGCCTAAGGGTTCAGTTTTACATAGAGCCCTTAACTAGATCAATAGATTGCTTTTGGACTACCAGAGGTCAAAACAAGCATAAGTGGAAGAGGGCTAATAAATCAACCCTGCTTGTATCAGACACAAGTTAGTAGTGTCCAAAGCCCTTTATGCAATTAGAATGATTCACACAGGAGTGATTGGCACGGGCTGAGAAGTGCTGTGGGTAATGGGTAAAGTGCTGTGAGGAAAGCTGCTCACACCTCTCACTGCCAGATTATAATCAAGCAAGTTGTTCTTTCAAAGCATGATGTCCTTGATAAACAAGGAATGGCAAGACTTATTAAAGTGCAGGCCAATCATTGTTATACCCTGATACTGGAAGAGATAGGTGTCAGGTTCTGTTACTGCTGAAATTTTCACAGCACCCAAATGGTCTCCTTGGAGGTGTGTGAGGAGGCACATTGGCACTTAATACGTGCACACCTATTCCCAAACCTGCAAAAACACTGCAGGAACCCTTTAACCTYTTCTCTCATCTTCTTTTATCCATCAGTGTTGTCTCACAGTCTGCTCCCACTGAGCATGCTGCAGTTGTCTAACGAATTTCACATTCAGATGGTTGAGTCACATTACACTCCACAGGGTCATATAAATGTTCTGAAGCTGACAGTTGTGATTACAAGTTAGTTGGGTAAGAAGAGGACCCCTGGGCACAAATCTCTGATGTACCTGAAAATTTTTTTGGCAGCAGTGACTAAATCTATCCCAAGCCTACAAGGTCAATTTGCAGCTCAGTTGCCATCCATATTTATCTGCCTCACACATTGAAATTTTGCTATGACAGTGGTAGGATCTCCAGGAAATACCTCAAGTAGATGGTTTCCATGGCTAGCCTGTAACCCTCATTCTTTTGAAGCTATCTTCCAGGATATGTCATTCTCATGATGATGCCATCTTAAGTTAAAAAGAAAAAAAAAAACAAAAAAAAAGAGGTGCCAAGAAAACCAAAGCCCAAAATAAAATATGCTCTTATGGCCACAGAATTCCCCTTCATTTCACATCTGGCTCATAATGTGGCAAGCTTGGATTGCAGCACTGTCACCAAATGTAGGCACTGCTCTGCTAAACAATAAAGGGAAAAGGTTGGCTGCTTGAAGGGACAAAGAATGCAGTGTGACTTAAATTTCTCATATTATGGAAGGACTTATGAATAGAAAAAATGCCAAAGACATGGAAAATCCTGTTTGCATATACGGCCTCTTGGACCCTGGGCACTTCRAGTGCTTGATGATCTCTCAGTTGGAGCTCCTGCTCAGAACTAATGTATTTAATCACAGAACTGGTGTGACAAAACACCAGATCAGAAAACTGCAGTCACAAAAGGAATCAGTCCTACGTGTATCATGCCTATTTTAGAAGCAATAACAATATTAGACACATGTATTGGTGGTGGGAAAGCAGTTGAAACTGCTGTTAAAGTATTCAGCATTTAGCAAGTTTAAAGGTATTTAGAATGAGGTGATTATTTGGYACATTTTCAGCTGAATCTCGGGAGACAACTGCTGCTCTTGGTCCATGATCAAGGCAGTGCATGGCCTTGTYTGATACAGGGACAAGTACTGATATTTCCAAATGGAAACAGGTTTTAACTAGGATTTTGTCATTCACTAAATGAAATGGTTGATTSTTTTCATCTCTCAACACAATCCACTTCTGAAGTGCTAAGTATTGGAAAAAATAAGGCAGTCSTTGTCTGAAGTAGCTGTTTAAAATTGAGAGGATGCAGCTGATATTTTTGTCTGGCTTTTCTTTCCAGYAACAAAAGAATGTAAAAGCAAGGAAGGTTGCTCAATGGCTTGGAGAACCTGGCAGGGGGTTTTTTGTCATAGACTGTAACAAGAGCCCTGAAAGGGAGGGAAAATGTCTTTTATGAGTTCCTTAAGTTGTGAAATACCCACATTGTTCAAGAACTTCAGGTTCAAACACCTTCACTGCACCAAGGGCTGAATCCAGCACATGCTGAGGTCACCAGGAGTCCTTCCATCAGCTGGAACGYGGTTGCATCAGGCTCAGCACAACACAGAAATGCAACCACTGCATCTCTGGCTCTCAGAGGAGTTCTTCACTATGGCAGCTGAATAAACCCTGGCTGGGCTGGTCCTGGTTTGGATCCTGCCCAACAAGCCATGTGCTAAAGGGTGGCCATGGGCAGGAGATGCAGGTCAGGACATCTCTTCAGAAACATCATCCCTGTGCTGTAGAGGTGCTAAATGTGCTCTGTGCAAAGTTACTGCTCAGCAGAATTAGTGTCTTCAGTATTAAATTTTGATATTAAATCAAAGGCCTTTATTTTCTAGTTACTGAACAGGGTGCTCCCTAGGATATGCACTGATCTCCCTTGAGACCCAAGGCAAAGTTGCTGTAGCTCCATCCATCGTTATCCAATTGCTAAAATAGTCAGAAAGTGCTATCAGAGTTCTACTGCAAATGTGCCCTCTTGCCATTCACAACCTGCAATATTAGTTCTGCAAAATTTCCTTTTTATTTACAGCCCTCTAAGTACATTTCCAGAGCTAGATGATACAGTCTTTGTCAGCAATACAAGCAATAAAATATTACTGTATAGCTGGCACCTCTGGAGCRGGAATACAACCCAATCAAACTGACATAACTGATAAAATTCAGTGCTGCAATTCTTGCAAAGTCTGAAATGCTTGAGTGCAGAATGCTCTGGAAATCAGTATGGTTTTGCCATAAAAAACCTCTGTGTCAGTGCCAGGGAATAATGTCCTTTGTTGCACTGATTTAGTGCTCCATGCCAACTCCATTCTCATTAAGAACTGCTCACCAGGGACAACTCAAAAGTGTTTTGCTGCTTTTAAGTAAGAAATCGAAATAATTGTGAGCTTGAAGTGGAGGTGTATGCTTTCTTTTGCTACCAGAAATCCCTATGTCCTTTGCATCAATAAAACCCATTGATTCTAAATCTGCTAATCCTGTTGGAAATGGGTTTCTCAGCCTCTCCCTGAGTCCGGTAAATGGGGATGGAAGGTGAGAGCTACTGTAGGTGCAGGGTGAGATGGAGAGGCAGAGCTCCTGAAGTGCAGCATGCTGGCTCTGCTTGGCTTGGTAGAAACAATGCAGAGCTGCATTATAAATGTCCCTTCAGCCCTAAGGATGCTTTTTCTATCACTCTTTTCTCGAAAAACTAACTTTATATTATGTAGGTGGATAGAATATAGGAAAATAAAGATATTGTAGAAAGTAATCTTACCCCTAAGGAGTTGCAGCTGGGCCAATTATCAAAGATTAGGAGCAGGCCTGACTTTAACAGGCCACAGCTGTAACCAGTGAGAAGAAGAGTGCTATGAAAGAGTGGTTGGGAAGGGAGCTGGAGTCAGTTGGCTGCTTTGTGAAGGAGAAAGAGTCAGTGCTCTGAGGAGCTGCCCACGAGAAACACCAAGAAGGTATGGAACTTTTGTGATAAGGAGACAACAGTATGGAACCCCTGCAGTAAGATGACAACAATATCAGGTAGCAAAGTACTTCCTGCTTTGCAGATAAAGTTTTGCTCTCATGTTATCCCTGCACATTTGAGAACAGAAGCAAATATTTACCCTCTGTATCTTTGCAGTATCTGTGGTGATGTGGTACACAGAAAACCTGTAACAGAATTTCACTGACTTCTGCAGTCTATTGAGCCTGGAAACTCATTCACTACCAAGCTTTTAACTAATTGGGGTGTTTTGTCCTCTCTCCTGCCCCTCAGGAGCAATTTAAATGAAAGATGATTTACAAGGTTTCAAGATGACAAAGTATGTAGAAGTTTAAGTGTCAAATATCACCAGACCTGATGGGAAGGATGATAAAGCCTGTGCTCAGTGCCATGCAAAATGTACTGTTTGGAACTGAGACTTGCAGCCAAACTCCCTCCTCAGCACGCTCCCTACTGCCCCCACCATTGCTGCAGGGGATGATGGAGAGTGGGACAAAAAGACATTTTACTGTTTCAAAGTTGCATCTTTCCTTCTTTCATCTCTTCTCTGCTTAGCTCTGAATGCTCTTTAGACCCTCGCCTTTAAGGGGCAGGTTAAAGAACAACATGGGAAAACAGAGGAAACAGAAGAATGTTTTACTTTAAAGAAATATTTCTCAAGAGTGTCTGCTCTCAAATGCCTTTTGGTTTTCATTTTGTTGCTTTGGTTTTTTGTGTATTTAAACACATTCCCCCTGTCATAAACACTCCTTGTGCCATCTCCAGTGTCAGGAAGGGAGATCTGGTTCTGCAAAGGTACAGTCATAAGGAAGCAGATGGAAGGTAAAACGCTGGGTGAGATTTTCTCTCTATCTAGTCACTGGCTCATTTATTGTCCCCTTCCATCTGCCTTTGCCTGCCTTCCAAGACTGCATTGTACTTCTCTCACTGCTGCCGAGTGCCAGAGATTTAACTGAGCACCACACTCACCACACAGCTGCCTACAGAGCTCACATCAACAAGAAATAGTATTTAGTTATACTGGATTGGGCTCATATTCAGTGTTTCTTATTGAGATTTTTTTAGAAATATAGTTGTTCATGGGTCTGCAGAAAGCTTTTATAACCGGTTTACTGTGTAATCCATCTTAACCAAAGATATGTTATCTACTGCCTGCTTCAGAGGGTTTTTCCTTCAGTGCTCATATCTTAACGTTTTACAAGTTTTTCATCCTTATTCTCCCTTTTCAACTGGCTTGCCTCTTGCTACTTTTTCATTATTTTCTTCTTGCCTCTCTCTGCCCAGCTGGGGTACGGAGACGCAAGTGCTCCCTTCCTGACTGCAAGTGGCTGGGGAAAAGGACAATTAAACAGTAAGAGCTGCTGACCATGCTGAGAGTTTTAAAGTGCTGTAGCCTCAGAAAGGCAGATAAAACTGCTGGGTCTAAGCTCACTTGACTTTTTTTTTTTTCATATAAACACCAGTATTTCCCATGTAAGGGGAAAATCTGTATGGGTGTGTATATTCAGAATCCAAAGTCTGTTGTTGGATTTACTGGCAGCCTTAGGTTAAAGGACTGAAATGGCCCAAAGCAAAACCACTAAAATGTCCTARAATCCTGCTTAGAATAATGATGGATATGTCCAGTGAACTGCATGATGTGATGCTAACAATTCCTGCATATGGAAAACAAGGTGTGYCTACTGTAAAGGCAAGACAACCTGAGGTTGTTAGCATTCAGGAGCACATAATTACAGAATGGTTATATGCAGGTACTTTTATTAAAGAGCTCTGGGCGTCAGGGGTACACAGATCCAAATCAGACCTGATATGGTTTTGAGCTGAACATGTTTTATATTCTATCATTATATAACTTACATATTAATTATTAAACTTACATTGTTCTATTGTATACATTGATTTCATCCAAGCATGGATTTCTTGTGATCCCTCTCAAACCCCTAAAATAGTTTCTCATGATTCTTTAAACAATAATTACATCTAACAACTATATCATTTACCATATACTGACTACACAGGTGCAGTTTCACATGATCTAGCAAATACAAAGTCTAACATTTCCCAGGGCCTACCAAGCCTAACTTCCTTTCTAGCTCCCCAAATTTTCTATGATTTTAAAATCTTTTACTATCAAGGTGATGACCAGGTGCTGGTGTCAGGAGCTTTTAGGAGAGGCTATGGAGAATGACCCAGGTCAGCTCTGCAACTGAGAGGAGATGTGTGTTTGGACAAAAGATCAGGAGATGGAGATAAGGGTGCTTATCTCCCCATGGTCAGGGCAAGATGGTCATTTTAAAGATGTAAAATACAAATCCCCAACATCTTTCAATACTTAGATGGGATAACTGTTTTTTTCTCAGTGTGGTTCTTTTTTAACTGTTCATCCATTCATTCAGCCTTTCTCTGATTTATTGTCCTGGTATAACAATACAGTGAATTGGCTCCTCGAAGCTGTATGAGATTTTAACAGATTCTCAGCCTTGGGGGTGAAATCCTTCTTCCTTTCTATTTCCACCATCCTTGTCCTCTCTCCCCTCAAGGGCAYGTACACTCATTTCCTCAGGCTTCATTCTTTTCTAAAAGGTTGCAGGTTTTTTCCAATAATGTTTACCACAGGCTGAAGTGGTTTTTACACCAGTTCAAAACAGAAGTTGTTAATAACAGTGATAGTATCTACTAAAAGGAGCTATTGKTCACTTYAAGGTAGTTTAYTATTCARGATTACTATTTTRTTTGCTTTCCARCTCAAAAAGACTGGAGCATGTTGGGGCTTCTTGATTTTACTTCCAACATTCAGATTCAATTTTTAAAAGTCTTGCCAATGTTTTCAGTTATAGCAGGACTTTGGCTTTTATTCCTCATTCTGTGTCCATTCCCATCATGTTCCAAGGGACATGAGCTGATTTAAATGTTGTGTTAATTAACAAGAGAAGTACTTGGGAAGTGGGGACTGTGGTATTGTTTTCTAAATGAAAACAAGAGATGTACTTCTATTTTATTTGGCTGTGCTTCCTGCTACGTGCTATGTTCAGCATATGCACCCAGCTTCAGTTGGACAAAATACCCTCTTAATTTCATTATTCTGGAAAAGCTGGTAGCTGTACTTTTGGGCTCCAATGTTCTCATTTTTTCTATCTGATTTATATATTTGAGACAGTTCTTTTGTTGGCCAAGTGGAAAAAATTAGGAGATTATGACTGCTGGCTTTGAAGATCTCAATCCTGTAACCACTGATTCTGATGGCTCCTCAATACTAATTACTGCTCAAGCATTTGCTCTCTTTCATGAATCATTAAAAAATAAGAAACCGTGAATAAAAGTTATGTGGTTTTTAGTTTCAGCTGAATGTACTCGCTCATAAATGSAGGTAAGTTTGTTATATAGTCTTTGCCACTAAATGATGCAAATATATTTAGGATGTGCTTGCCAATGGGTGAGAGGGACTTGGGTAGGGATGTGACTTGGCACACCGTGTGCCCAGAGTGATGGCATGGGAGTCATTCCTGGGAAGGAAGAATAAAGAACTGGTTCGTATTTCCTGGCCAATGCARCAATGAACGTAGTGGGTCTAATGCTGCCCAAATGCCACTACACCTACTAGAATTATTTACTCYTTTTCTATTGCGAGGTAAGAACCAGGACGAGAGCAAAGCAGGTGCAGCATTACACCAGAAAATTACTCCTGCTACTTGAGTGTCCCTAAGAAGAACGAGAAGCTAAATGTCAGTGCCCAGGACCTGCAGCTGGCTGATCCCCACTGGTACTATCGCTGAACACAAACTGCTGAGACTCTGGGTTTTTCCCGTGGTGGAGGAGCAGCCCGGAGCTGGGGCCGAGGCTCTGGAGACATCGAGCCTTGCCTCCGGGCCCGGGAGCGAACCCAGCCCGCTGTGCCCGGGGATCGGCGAGAGAACACAGGGCTGGAACAGGCGGGGACGCAGGCAGGATCGAGGGGGGGAACGAGGCCCCAGCGCCACTGGCCCGCCGGCCCCCGCCCGGCCCAGCGTCCCGCCTCGGCCCCCGGCTGCCGCCCGGCCCAGCGCTGCCCGGGCCGCCCTGCCGGCCCCGCTGGGTGCGCTGTTGCTCGGTAACCGAAACGCGGTCGCAGAGTCTGGGCCGGCGGTGCGCCTCAGTGCCCGGAGCGGCTCTGGTTGCTCGTTCGCGGTTCCCGCGGGGCACTCGGCGATTCGCCAAGCGAACTGTTCGTACAACCGTGGTTTCTGTGAGCGAGTGCTGTGAGAGCCTCCCTTCTAATGGCTTCTAGATTCCGGGAAGGACCCAACACTCGGCTTTTGCTCAGGGAAGGACTTGAAGTCTGATACCGTGAGTAGGCACTGGGGCTGTGTTTAAGGCTGGAAACTGCCCTGCTGTCCCTGCTCTCCCTGCCCCTGTTGTCCAGCAGTGCTGTGAAGCTGCAGATTCCCCTCCCCAGCTCTTTGAGCCCCCAGCTCCTGTTGCTGGGGGCTGTCCTGGCACAGCAGGGAACACTGTGGGATGTGTCAGGGACAGCCCAGTGCCTTGCCTGGCTGTGCCASCAGAGCCAAGTGAAACCAATGAACAGCTGAAGCCCTCAGCATGGGCTTCTTTCCTTCCCCTTTGCCACAGCAATTCCTTCTGTCAGGCTGGGCACTCACCTGTGCTGCTCTGACCAWCCTGCCCTTGGGCACCTGGGCATGTGGGGGGGAAAGCTCAAACCCTGCCCAAAGCCTTGAGAGCCAVGGCTGGTCCCAGCTGGAAGAGCTTCCAAAGTAGCTGTTCTCTCCCAGCTCCTGGGTGGGCACAGATGTGTGAAATACAAAGCTGTGTTTCATGTCAGGTACAAACAGGCGACYTGTGTATTTGTGAGTGCAAAGTGTGTGGACACTGATAGTGGGAGAGCTGAATTCTAGTAATAACTGAGGAAAATAAAGCATGGAAAAAGGCCTTTGAACCTATCTTTTGTTTGCAATTAACCCTGGTTGATTTAGGAGCATTGGAATTAAAGCATTAAGGATGTTGCTTTTTGCTTGTAGTTAATCCATAAAGAGCTCTGCAATAATAACCTTCTGAAGTATAATTTTAGAATATTGCTTGTATCCTTGAAACTATAGCTTTGGAATATATATAAAGGAAATATGCTTATCTCACGCCCTATTGAAGCAGAGAAAAACAGCTTGAGAAAGGAAGATGAACATCACCTCAAGGATTGATGGTTTCGACCAAGGGAAGCTGGACACCACTGTTATTAGATTTATAGTCTCTGCAATTAAAAGGTGGACCCACCACATCTGGGGAGCTGGACTCCACCAGATGGGATTCGTCTTTCTTCTTTTGGAAACTGGACCACCACCATCTGGGGATACTGATACTCCTTTTTGAGATACATCCTGAGAGAAACTAAAATCACAATAGTGTATAGAATTGTGATGTAATAATTTGGAACAAAACTTTCTGATGAGTAAAAATTAGAAACTGCTGAAAAAGCTGATGAGTACCCCTATAAATACCTGTAAGCCCCAATTATCAGTGTGCAGTTGGAGGGAAAACTTCCCCCACTGTACCCAGTGCTGTACTGCTCATACTTTACCATATTAAATAATAAATTGATTGCTGCTTGAATATTGGCCTAGTCAAGCTTCATATTCTTAACAGATACAGCCCCCTTCAGGCAAGCACTGGAGCCAGGGCCACAAAGGTCCCTTGCTGTCTGCAGCTCACTTGCCTGAAGATGCCCCACTGCTGAGGCTCTGCCAAGGAGATCCCTCTGTTTTCTTCTCTCGAGGGCTCTGTCAGCCCAGACAGAGAAAACCAATGCTAATGAACAGAGAGAGCTAAAACTTGGACACATTCCTGTGCACCTCACTCTTGGTACAGCTTTTCTTGCTTGCTTCCCTTGGACTCAGCCAGCAGTGCTGTCTCCTGGCTGTGAGTTTTGAGTGTTGTGCAGGGATGGAGTTTGGGCAGTTCTGAGAGCTCCTCCCCATTCTCTGGAAAGGTCACTGCCTCAATCCAATGAAATGCAAGAGGAAACAAATGCCCAAAGAGCAGAAATCCCCAACCATGTCCCATCAAATCACCATAGAGACTAATGGGACCACAGCCATGTGGCTGGAGTATGTGTATTGCACGCTGTATTATTAATTTATTGGTGCTAAGTATTTCAGCAGGAACTTCCAGGGCTTCCAGAAACTGTCCTAGTGGCTGTGATCACAATTATTCATCAGTGACACTTGTTCAAGAGAAAGCCTTTTCTGAACAAGCACACATCTCTGACGTTCTTGCTGGTTGGTTTTTTTTTTTTTGCCTTTCAGCTGCTTCCCTCTAAGTTCCAGAGGAGAAGTTTTCAACACAAAGCAGGGGCCAGCACTGGCGGGACTTTTCTGCCCAGAATTGGCCCATGTGTAGACATGACTGAGACTCGTCAGAAGGTAGCCTTTTCCTGCTCTTTCCTTTCTGATTAACATGAAGTTTGAAGAGGTGTGTGCTTGTGCTGCTTCACACCCTTTCAGCTGCTTCCCTCTAAGTTCCAGAGGAGAAGTTTCTCAACACAAACAGGAGGCCAGCACTGGCGGGACTTTTCTGCCCAGGAATTGGCCCATGTGTAGACATGACTGAGATCGTCAGAAGGTAGCCTTTTCCTGCTCTTTCCTTCTGATTAACATGAGTTTGAAGAGGGTGTGTGCTTGTGCTGCTTCACACCCTTTCAGCTGCTTCCCTCTTAAGTTCCAGAGGGAGAAGTTTCTCCAACACAAAGCAGGAGGCCAGCACTGGCGGGATTTTTCTGCCCAGAATTGGCCCATGTGTAGACATGACTGAGACTCGTCAGAAGGTAGCCTTTTCCTGCTCTTTTCCTTTCTGTTTAACATGAAGTTTGAAGAGGGTGTGTGCTTGTGACAGGCCCGTCTCCAGCAAAATACCTCAGTGTCCAGGTCCTGTTGTCATTGCACACTGCTGGGAGGGGTGGACTGAGAGTCCTGATCTGCACTAAGCCAACACAAATGACCTCTGCTGAAGCTGCTGGGCTGTGCCGGAGTGTAGCTGCCATTGCTAAAACCATGGGGGGAAGGCTGGGGACACAAAGACACAAAATTGCCATTTGCCATGCTCCTGCTGAAGGAGCCACCTCTTGCTTTGGTGTGGTCACCATCAAATGCTTGGGGTCACAGGATTGCCTCCACAGTGGCAGTGTTGGTCTTTGAAGGCCAAGGATCTGCAGGAATTACTTCAGATTTAGCAAAACAATTTGCATTACTGCTTHGGGTTGGAACAATGTGTTGGACCCTGATGGGGATGTTAGATTTTGCAGCTTGGCTTGAGCCTGCTCTGTGTGGCCCAGCAGCTCTCGATCAGCTCAGAGCAGAAGTGGGTGAGCCACTGTTTGCACAGTATGTCCTAGGCAGACGTGCTCACCCAGAGTCTTTGCTTCACTGGGGATCAGTGTAAGGGATCCTTCATGAACCTTCCTCCCAGCAGCTGAACCTCTCCCTGCTCTCTCTCACCTCTCCAGCTGTCACCAGTTCCCCCAAAACAGAGCTTGTTTCACATTTCCCCATCAGATATGGTATTTCAGGACTTCATCTTGTGAATCCCAGAGGGCAGAACCTGGCCTGCTGGCTGCAGGCAGGAATGCCCAGCAGCCCAGCTTGCCTGCACAGGCAGCAGGAAGCCCTGGAGGGAAAAGATTGGCTTTTCATACTGGACCCACACTGTCAGTCAGTGCTGGTCATGTTTCTCCAGGCAGAAAATGCCTTTGAAGCCCACAGTCAATAGGCACAGCCTGTCTGTGTTTCCATCACTTTTGGCAAGCTGATTGCTCTCATGGTTTTATGATTCTTCCTTGCTGCTTTACTGCCCATTTAAATTTACTCTGCCATCTCTTTGTTTTAGGGATTGTCTTGCTGTGTTCCTTCTTTTGTTTTTCAGGTTTACTTTTATTCCCAGGAAGGCCACAATGGTTTGGTCTCCTCTCTTGCTGGTCTGCCTGCATGACTCTATCCCCAGAACGGGTCCCTACCCGAGGAACCTGAGGTCGGGGGTGCGTGGAAGAGAATGTTATTTCCTTCCCTCCAGAGAGCAAATTTGACTGATATCTTTCAGGGTAGTGACATTCCCCCTGGAACAGCAGAGCTGCGATGGCTGTTGTTGCAAGGAACAGAGGTGAGTCCAGCAGTTTGTGTCGCTGCTTGTTTGATGAGATGCAGGATGACTGGTTCAGGTGCTGGGTCTGGTCTGCGAGGCCGTGGCTGGTATGGTGACGCTGCAATTGGCGCCTTCTTCCGCGAGGGCTATGGCATCTGCGCCAGAGCGTGCGCGCCAAGTGGCCACACTGTCTGCGATGAGAAGGAGGGATTCAAAGGGCTCAGCCCTTGTGAGGATGAGTAGTAGCCTGTGGCCTGCAGCAGCTGAAAGTGGCTTGTGGAAAATGGGGTGCTGGGCCATATGGTAGGGTCTTGTCGCAGGAGCGGGCACCGGAGCTGTCTGGCGCTCTCGTCGCTGTTGCCCAACAGAGTGTCATGAGTCGTAATTAAGATTTGGCGGTTGTCATGGTTCGCTTGCCAGATTGCTACGGGCTGAGAGGGCAGGTTTGCAATTGGGAGCTGCGCGTATAGTTCCATGCGTGGGCGGAGGGCCCCAGGGAGGGATTTTGCACCACAAGAATCGTGCCGCCCAGGGCGCCTGCGTGGCCGCTACCTGCGCGATGGGCCGCTTCAGCCGCCACGGAGAGAGGCAAGTGTGGTTGAGGGATCTTGCGGGTTATGCGCAGAGACACAGGAGAGATTGTCTCCGACAGCCGACTTGTTGTATGTCCCTCGCTGAGCTCTGCTACGCAGCCTGCGAGATGGGTTGCAGTGGGCTGTTAGAGCTGGCTGCCAGGCCTGCGTGGGCAGCGCCCTGCAGCCACCTTCATGCACCTTGGGGAGGCACTGCTGCAGACACTGCGAGGCCAGCCTGGACAGCTTGCGTGTCCCTACCACTACATCGCCGTGAGCATTTCGGCAAGGGGAGATGCACAGTGGGAACAGGAGTAAGCAATGACACGAGAGGTGTTGACAGACATGTCTCAGCCTCTCATAGGCTACAGTGGAAGGAGTTTCTTTCATTATGAGAGACCCCGAGAGAGACAAAGAGGTCAGAACGAGCTCTTCCTCCTAGTGCTGGGCTGCCAAACATGCGTGTAACCCTTGCCTCCACCTAGGGCTGAGCAGCGACGGTGCGTCTTAATTGCGACCCCCGCGTGGGTTTCTGCCAGCTGCAGCGGTAGCTTGTCCCAGGAGGCACAATGTGAGGGCGATCGGCGAGCGAGCAAGCAGGGCCAGGGCAGTAGAGTGTGCAGGTGGTGTGCCCGTTGAGCCCGGTGGTGCTGCTGTGAGTCAGGCCAACGAGCGGTGGGGCCGCTCTGAAGGTGGCCCTTTGGTCAGTCAGAGGTTGCCTGAGCTTCATGGGCACTTGGACACCTGCCTTGCAGAGCTGGTGCATGCGGGCAGGTCCAAAAGCTTGCAGAGACGCTGTGAGCCCAAGCCCGTGGCAGTTGACACTGCTGGGGCTCTGTCTTCATGGCCTGTCCCTGTGCTTGCTCTGGGCGCTTGGCACCCATTTTCCGGTGCCACAAGTGGCGTTCTGCTATGGATGGTTTGAATCAGCAGTGCTGGAGGGCCCTGGCAAGTCTGAATTCTCAGTGCTGGGATCTGGAGATTGTTCATACAGAAGGGTTTAGGACATGGCATGGAAGGGAGGAAGCCTTGCAGGCAACAAAGAGAGGCTCTTTCCAATGGCATCCTGCAACCTCTTAGCACTGTTCTTCTCCTGACTTGGTTGGAAGGCAAAGTTAGAGGGAGCTCTGAGCCAACTGATGTTTCTACCACCAGGCCAGAGGTGCAGGATCTCTTTGGTGCAGCTGTTTTCTCATCTTCCTCTTGCTGCTTAGAGTCAGTTTTAACACTTTGTCCTAGTCTTCAGACAGTGGAATATAGAAACCTTATAAAAGGAATGTCCTGTGTTCCCTAGCTCCATGTTCCTTAAGAAGGAGTTAGGAATTATTTAAGCATCATTAAAATTTGTGAGTAAAATTATGGTGGCCCTAGGGAATTCTCTCGTTATGACCCAAGTGACACAGAGTTTTTAATGCCACTGAGATAGGTTTTGCAAAGTGCACTGGTTGCCTTTAAAATTGTGACATATGTAGTAGATACTTAGTTGTTCATTTTTGGGGTGGGAATAGATTAAATGACGCGATGGATGAGTTACAGGAGATGGTTTCCTTCTGCCATGGGATGAGCACTAACATGCCCTTGCGTGAGCCAGTTTCTTTTCCTGCAGGATTATTCCCATGAGCTCACCTCTCATCCTGCAAAGGAGAAGATAGTTGTGCCAATCGGGCCATTTTTGCCCGGAGCGTCCTGGACTTCCCTGTGCTGGTAGCTCCATTGCTAAACCATTGGGAAGGCTGAGGATACAAAGCCACAAAGATTGCCATTTGCCGATGCTCACTGCTGAAGGAGCCACTCTTGCTTTGGTGAGTCACCATCAAATGCTTGGGGTCACAGGATTGCCTCCACAGTGGCAGTGTTGGTCTTTGAAGGCAAGATCTGAGAATTACTTCAATTTTAGCGAAAACCAATTTGCATACGCTTTGGCGTTGGACAATGTGTTGGACCCTGATGGGGATGTTAGAGTTTGCAGCTTTGCTTGAGCCTGCTCTGTTGCCCTGCAGCTCTCTCGCTCAGAGCGAATGGTGAGCCACTGTTTGCACAGTATGTCCATAGGCAGACGTAGCGTCACCCAGAGTCTTTGCTTCACATGGTGGGGTATCAGTGTTGTAAGGGATCCTTCGATGAACCTTCCTCCCAGCAGCTGACTCTCCCTGCTCTCTTCTCACCTCTCCAGCTTCACCAGTTCCCCCAAAACAGAGCTTGTTTCACAATTTCCCATCAAGTATTGTATTTCAGGACTTCATCTTGTGAATCCCAGAGGGCAGAACCTGGGCTGCTGCTGCAGGCGGGAATGCCCAGCAGCCAGTGTGGTAGCAGGGCAGGAGGAAGCCCTGGAGGAAACAATTGCTTTTCATACTGGACCCACACTGTCAGTCAGTGACTGGGTCATGTTTTCTTCCAGGCAGAAAATGCCTATATTGAAGCCACAGTCATAGGACAGCTCGTGTTTCCATCTTTTTGAAGCTGATTGCTCTCATGGTTTTATGATTCTTCCTGCTGCTTTTAGCCATATTAAATTTACTTGCCATCTCTTTTTAGGAATTGTCTTGCTGTTCTTTCCTTTTGTTTTCCAAGGTTTACTTTTATTCCAAGGAAGGCCACAATTGGATTGGTTCCTTCTTGCTGGATCTGCCTTGCATGACTCTATCCCCAGAACTCCCTACCAACCTGATTCTAGAGGAATTTTCCTTCCCCAGGACAATTTGATGTTTTGCTTTCAGGGTAGAGACATCTTCCCCCTGGGAACGACTGCCATGGCTGTGTGCAGCAGAAAGCAGCATGGTTTTTTGGCCTTGTTGAATATGCAGTGACTCTGGTTCAGTGGCTCTGTCTCCATCCTGCTGGTGCTGGACCTGCTTGGCCCATCCCTTCCCAACAGGCACTGCCGCAACTGCCCTGGCCACAATGCTGGAAGCCAGAACAGAAGGGATTCAAGCTTCAGCCTGTGAATGATGTGCCTTGTGCCTGCACAGCTGAAAGTGCTTTGGGAAAGGGAGCCAGAGGGATGTCAGCCAGGCACGGAAGGTCTCTCTTGTCCTGTTTCCACAATGGCAAAATATCATTTGATGTCTTTGAGCTGCAGATTTCTCGGTGGGTGAAGATCTCCATGGAGACTGCCTTATTTCCAGGCTGGCTGCTGCCCCAGTAATGTGTACCACGTCGTGCCCCAGGCGCCTCTGCACCTTGCGCGATCCGCTTGCAGCCCCGGAGAGAAACAGGTGAGGCTGGCAGGAGCCAGAGCACAGAGTGAATCTGCCACAGCATTTGTTTCCCTGCACTCTGCTACAGCCATTGACATGCTTGAGCTTTTGGCTCCAGGTCGTGGGCAGGGCAGCCTGCAGCAGCCAGTCACACTTGCACTGCTGGGAGCACTGCGAGCCAGGCCGAGACGGCTCTGGCTTCCCCCCTGCACATCCATGAGCATTCCAAGGGAGATGCACAGGGACAGGATGAAGACAGAGGAGTGTTGAACAGATGTGTTCACCATCTCTAGGTTACAGTGGAAGGGGTTTCATTATTGTGGAAAAACAATTGAGGGACACGTGCTGGGATTGGAGATTGTTTCATAACAGAAGGGTATAGACATGGCTGGCAAGGAGGAAGCCTTTGCAGCACCAAAGAAGAGGCATCTTTCAATTGGCATCCTGCAACCTCTTAGCACTGTTCTTCTCCTGACTTGGTTGGAGAAGGCAAAGTTAGGAGGGAGCTCTGAGCCAACTGATGGTTTCTACACCAGCCAGAGGTGCAGGATTCTCTTGGGTGCAGCTGCTTTTCTCATCTTCCTCTTGCTGCTTAGAGTCAGTTTAACACTTTGTCCCTAGTCTCAGACAGTGGAGATATAGAAACCTAAAGAGGAATGTCCTTGTGTTCCTAGCTCCATGTTCCTTTAGAGAAGGAGCTTAGGAATTATTAACATCATTAAAATGGTGAGTGAAAATTATTGGTGCCTATGGGTAATTCTCTGTATGACCCAAGTGACACAGGAGATTTAATGCCACTGAGATAGGTTTTGCAAAGTGCACTGGTGCCTTTAAAATGTGACATATTAGTAGAACTTAAGTGTTCATTTTGGGGTTGGAATAGATAAATTTGACTGACGATGGATGAGTATAGGAAATGGTTTTCCTTCTGCCATGGGGATGGCACTAAATGCCCTGTGCTGGTCGCCCTGCTGCTGAAGCCAGTTATCTTTTCCTGCAGGATTTATTCTCCCATGAGCTCACCTGCATCACTGCAAAGGAGAAGATAGTTGTGCAATTCGGGCCATTTTTGCCCGAGCCGTCCTGGACTTCCCTGACCAGCTGGCACTTCTTCCACGTGTCCAGTCATAGCACAGGACCCAGAAGCACTCTGCTTGTTCACAATGTCGGTAACCGGACAGCCTCATTCCACCTGAGCACCCCAGAGGTGAGGCAGCTCTTCTGTCCTTAGTGCAAAGGTATCACCTTTGGGGTGATAGCAGACTTGTGGAAAGCGCAGCAAAAGAACCAGAGCATCAAGCCTGCTGCCCTGAGCCCCTGGCTTGGAAGTGAGCAGGCAAACCCGTGAGTCACCCCCAGAGTGTTTATTCCATCCTTGCCATCGGAGCAGGAACTATGTAACATGGGCAGCAGTGGGAATGAATGAATGGAAATGAATGGAATGCGATTGGAATGGATGATGGATGGAATGGAATTGGAATGGAATGGAAATGGAATGGACTGAATGGAATGGAATGAATGGAGCAAGGTAGCTGCTGAAGTGTGGCCAGGATTCCCTTAACTGCAGCTTCTCTTTCGGTGGAATTTCTGGCAAAAGAGATAGAAGCAAAATCCCTGTGCCTTGCCCCGGCAGGCCCTGACCCCCCGAGCCCCAGCAGGATCCGGCGCGATGCACGAGCGATTCAGCGCCCAGGGCAGATGCAGGAGGCACGTGCACCAATCTGGCTTCTGGGGCGCTGCTCGAGGCCTTGTCTTTTCCTCCCTCCGCCTCCAAAGGTCTCACATCCAGACACATTGAGACGATGCATGGCCCAAGCTTCTCCATCAGCCAGTGTTATGGTCTCACCAGTGGGAATGGAACAGCTCCAGCCCATCACTGCCGAGTCTTATGACAATGAGCTGAACCTGAAGCAAGTGACCATTGAATAAAGCTCAGCTTGCCAGTGCTTTCTCTTCGGATTTCTGAGTGTGATGCGTTCATCACCCAAACTTCCCAGAACACACTTTTAAGTGACAGATTGACCACCAGCAAAACGCACCAAGGGCCAGGAACTTTTGTTTACAGCTCGGTGGGGCTGTACAAGAAGCCAAAAGCCCAGCAGCTGCCTGGCAGGAAAAGCACATTTTGCCCTTGAGCCTGGTCCCTGAGCATCAAAGGCACAGAGTCTTGCTGTAGGCAAGAGCTCTTTTACCTGGGTGACCAATCCTGGACTGCGCGTGTTTCAATCCAAATGCTCGCAGCCACACACATTTTGCATGACATTTCCAACACGTTGCCACAGAGTCTTTCTCTGCTGGCCAACAAACAGATTACGCAGCCTGGATGAACAAGCCACAGTCCCAGATCTGACATTTGCTGGTAAACACACAGAAACCTTCCTGTTCTGCTTTCCTTGTATGTTTGCCTGCCTAATGGTGCTTCATTGTAAGCTGGATGGGATCCTTCAGGACTGTGTAAAATGGCATTCCTACCTTGTTGGTTTTCCATGTCACTCTATTTGCTCTAAATCTGCATTTGCACTCTTTCAGAGTTTTGATTGTTCCGTGTTTCTTAGAGCAGCTTTCATGCAAATGCTCGATAGAAAATGTGCCTCTTGTTAGTGCTAAATCAGGATGTTTGTCAGGCAAAATGAAACCGGAGAGACTGCAACACTTGCAAACTTTCAACTGTAACTATTCGCTTGGTACTTCAAGGAAAAGTACCTGTCTCCCGGTCTGATCCCTAGGCTGTAATATCCCAGGACAGGTTAGTGCCCGAACATTGTCGCATTCTCTGAGGATGAGGCTTATAGGGCAATGCAGGAAAGAGAAATTCCTGAGGGCAGCGTCGGCCTAGTGTCAATTTTCTGCTGCAGTAGCTTCTGAACGCTCTCTGTGCTCTCTTCACACAACCATTTCTCGTGATTGGGATTGCTTGGCAGTGGACCTTGCGAGTTCTCCATCTGCAGGAGAGCTGGATGCAGAGCGATGGGGGACGATGAGGTCATGTTTACCCCCAGAGGATCTTGTGAGGCCTGGATGTCCTCAGCAGTATGGTCGGTTGGCTGTTTTTCTGATTCCTGGCTGTTTACTGTCTTTCTGCCTGCCTGGTGCTTGGTTTGCTCCCCGCCTTTGCCCCAAGGGAGACATGCAGGGAAGCTGCAGTGGTCAGAAGGGAATCTCATGGCCAGGTGTCCCTCCCAGCCCTGATCCTCTTTTTGTGTTGCAAGTCCTTTCTTCCGGTGGTGCCGGACCGCAGAACTCTGGGCGCTTGCGGTTGACACAGTGGGTGACAGTGGATTATTCACCCGCTGACCAACGGGGACCAATTTGTGGGTCCTCTGGCAGTGCTGTGCTGCACAAAGGTGAGTGCTGGGACCCTGCATGGGCGCACAGGACAGTTCTCCACATGGCTCCGTTGTTTCTCCCTCCCCTGCATTCCACTCTAGAAAGTACTCTGTGTCCAGTTGTACCCACAAAGAAACGGAAAATCTCCTTTGATGTTCAGCGGGCTTTGAGAAAGGGATCCCCTCTAACGGGCAAAGATTTTTTGAACTCCTGTTTTGCTGGGAGTTGCTGAATTGGAGGAGGAGGATCCCTGATTTCTCCACTTACCATGTGTGCTATGCCTGGGTTGAACTTTTATTTTATTCTGGGCAGTGCTGTATGCGAGGTCTCCATCAAACTCTCTCCAATGCAATGGATTTCTTGCACACCTCTGTCCCATGTGCTGCTTCTCCACTGGCTTGTCACAGACCTTTTTTCTGTGTGGCCCTTATACATGTATGTAGCTTCTGTCTAATAACATTTTCAGGCCCTCAAGTTCCTGTTTGGTGACAAATCAAGACAAWTTTTTCCCTGTGCCCATTTCCCAGGCTGTTCATGTTGTTACAAACRTCTCACATCTATCTCCCATCTGATTTCTAGACTGAAGAATCCCATTCAGTCTTAATGTAGAAGCTGCTCTGTACTTATTTATCTTTCTATAGTCCCTTTTTTTATTTGATGTGTGACGTGGTTTAAGAGGAAGTAGGTTTTCTGGGATGCTGTGGTCACACCAATGGGCGCTCAGATTTTAATACTGGCACCTGGTGTGGCCACTGGGGCGTTGGATACGCCTCTGAGAACACAGGGGTTAAAAAGCAGAGCACTTGTGGGGGAAGTTCTCTTGGGTTTCCGGCGGGAAGAGTTTGGGTCTCTCCCCCGGCCCAGCTGCTGGCTGGGCAGGGGGAGGGGAAAAGCCATGCGGCCGGGAAAGGTAGGCCTGACCCTGAGGGGTGGAAGGGTGGAGAGGCAGTGGGCAGCCAGCCCGCCCCCCCCGAAAGACAGAGAGAGAGCGAGCCCGTGCCTGGGACTGTTAACTTTAAATTTGATATCCTGTGTGGGCRYCACAGCCTGGCCTGCGGAGAAGGGGGGAGGTGCAACAAGAAGGTGTCTGGCCACTTGTGGGAGTTTTAACCCCTTTTTGGACAATAAAAACTTCATAGAATTTTAACCTTCCCTGGAAGAGAGATAGAGTGGAAGATGAAGAAGGAAATGTGCAAGTGTGATGAAAGTCTGGGCCAGTGAGAGATGTTGGAAGAKTAGAGAAGAGTTTTAGGTTGGCAGAGATGATGGAGTGGCTTTTTGCTGGACTCTTTTTGTATAGCCATGGACAGAACCATGTTTCCTTGTGATACAGAGACTGCCTCCAGGGGGAGGCAATGCCTCAGAACCAAGAGGGTTCAGTGTTGAGGTTCCTCGGCCCCAGGGGGTGAAAAAATTTGGGGGGGACAGGTGTCCTAAAGGTGAGACTGTGCCCTTTTTGGATCGGGACAAAGCATCCTTAAGAGACGACCCTAGAAGCAGCTCTGGTCCATGTTCAGTGGTGAGAGCACTGGACATGAAAGGAAGAGGTCACTATGGCACAAGAAGGACTCCTCTCCTCTTGACGAATTGAGAATTGATTATCTACAGGGTGGTGATGGACTGAGAGTTGGTGATTTGGGGGATAGATGTACTGGAAATTTGGTGGGGGGAGGAGGGAATGTATTTGTAAGGTTTTCATTTTCCCTATGTGTGTTTCTTTTTACTTATAGTTGTGGTGTAGTTAATAAAGTTTTCTTTATTTCTAAGTCGAGGCCTGCTTTGCTTATTCCTGGTCACATGTCACAGCAGAAACGAAGGAGAAGGTATTTTCATGGGGGCACTGGCATTGCACCAGCGTCGAACCATGACAATGTGCAATGCTCCAGCTTGGTTTTTGAGATCAGAACAATATAAAATATTTCAAAGACTGATGTGGCTGTGGGTTTGGACAGGGAGATGATGATAATTTTCATGGTGTTCATTCTATAGCGGTTTGTCATATTGCAGAGCCAGGCTGGTTGTGTTTCCTCACCTGGGTCCCCTCCTGCTGTGGGCTGTCACTCCATTTCTGGGCTGGGGAGTATATGGTGGAACTGAAATGCCTGAATGCTGAGCTTGAGAAGCCCAGGACACACACCCAGTGCGAGGATGGTTTAATTGGCCTAAACCATCCTCAAAGCACCAACACCCCCTGAGCCAGTATGTTAGTTTCAGTCTTGGGCCATGTATCTCACTGAAATGTATCTTCCAACCAACCTCCTCTGCTCTTCATAGTCTCTTTCCTCAGAAGGATAAAGCCTTCCACTGGAAGTGGGCTGTTATGTTTACTCTTGTTTTGGATGAAACAAAGATGTCCTCGTTAGACATGGTGAACAAAGGTCTGTGTCAGCCTCCACAGAATCTGTGGTCAGCCCAACATTGACATCTACAGCTTCTCCATGGAGCTTTGTGTGGATACATTCTTCACCTGGAACAAAGCAAAGGGGAGTCTTTGCTCAGCTCACTGGCTGATGGGAAAGCACAAGGAAAGAAACAAACCACAGGTAAGCAGAAGAAAGTGTCACAGTTTTTAGCTGCATTAGCAGTTCTTTGGATCAGTCCATTTGTCACACTGACAGCTCTGTGTGTAGAGCATGGGGATGTCCTGGCAGCTCCTTAAACTCCTCATTTCTGAGTGTGTCTGTAGAGATTTGGCCCAAGGTGACAGTATGGACAGTGGAGATTGTCAGTGTGTCTCTGGTGACCACACTCAGATCACTGGATTTCTGCATCCAAGTCCTTCAGGTGACACGGCTGCGGAGCCGCTGTTCAGTCCTGCCTTGCCCAGGGTCTCCCTGGGCATCCCACGAGACTCCCGTCTCTCCTGATCCCTTGGATCCCTTGGATCTCTTGTTGCTTGACCAGCAAATATGCCTGGGGGCAGGTGGGCAGCAAAAAGGAGGCCCAGAGGAACAGAGTGA
>NDFG01000542.1:0-17318 GCA_002167245.1 Sporophila hypoxantha
ATCTCCTGCTCGGGACAATGAGCGGTCCTGTCAGAGTTAAGCGAAGGAAGCCGCCTCCAAGACATCCTGGGTGAAAGTTCCTGCTAGCCACTGCTGTTCAACCAGCTCTCTGTTTTGTTTGTCCTTCGTCTGCTACATGACGCAATGAATTACACAAATCGACAAGTGCAGATCATACCCCGAGATGCAGCGCAGCAACGGCCACTGAGAGAGAGTGCTGGCTACCTCTCAGCTCGCAAGTCTCCCTCAGGAGAGGCGGCTCCTGGGGCCTGCACTCAGGGCCGCGGACTCGGGGGTGGCAGGCGACGCCAACCGGCTGACGCCGGTCCACGTGGTGCCGCCTGGGTAGGTAGGAGAATGAGGCCACGTGCCATTGCTGAAACCTAGGGGACCCCGGCCCTCCTGCGCCTCCCCGACTCACCGCAACTGCCTGGCTTGCTGCCCGCAGGCTACCCCGGTGACAACTTTTAACACAGAAAGGAGAGGCCTTATCGCCGAGTCCCCTGATACTTCCCGCAGGGCTGGCCAAGCGGCACACCGGTGTCTTCGGCCGCTGGTGCTGGGGCTTGGCGTATTCACAGTGGCTTGCTAAAGAGCAGGAACAGGGAACGGATGCTGAGAGCTGCACCAGAAAACTGACACTCAGCAATAACAGCTTTATCTGTGTAGCTACTCAATGCTTCACGTATTGCCCAGCTCCGCCTGGACTGGCTGCTCTCTGCCCTTGACTTCCACTGATAGCAAAGGCAAAAGAGAACGTGCTTACACGCCACCATTTAAATGCTTCCTCTGCAGAGACAAGAGAGAGAGACCTGCTCAGGGGAATCCCCTCACCCGGGATGGGGGTGCTTCTGCCTTGGATTTTATCCTTCTGCATCTGAAAGAAAGTTAGGATGACAGTCAGGGCTTCGTATATGAACGAGCAGCTCCCATAAGATATCCTGTGTGCCCTCTAGCAACCGACATCTAGATCCAACTACAAGCCCACATCATAAGAAATTCCAAAGTCCCTGGACCTTCTCCTACTGCAGCTGGCTAGCGGCCAGGAAGCAGATTCCGACAACCAACGTGTCCACACCCGTGACACATGGACAGACGGGAACAGACAACGTTGGGACACACCACAAACTAGAAAATTCTCTTGGTCAAGAAATGCCTGCAAAGGACTGTATAGAAGCAAAGGATGATGACCCAGTGTGAAAATGGATGCTGGGCTTACTGAAGGCTCCAGATAACCTGGAGGCAAGATGCTAGCTGAATGATTGATTGCAAGAACTGCAAAAGAATGAATCCTGCAGATTATCCTTAATCCAGAAAGACTCTACCTAGGCCTCGCATATATATGCTAACAAGTCCTGAATCCGCCTTGAATGGATCTGGCGAGGGCATATAGCTGTCCGTATACGCAAGCCCTGAATAAAAGACTCTGACTGTGAGTGCTTCCAAAGAAGAGATGAGAACTCTGATTGCCTGGTCTATAGCTCCTGAAGCCAAAAGTTCTATACCTGGCTGCACAGGTCCAAGGAATGCAGAGATCAACAGAGATGGAGAGAGAGCCAGGACTTATCTGATCACACGAGCTATAAGGCGTAAAGGACTGATCACACGAGTCAAAACACGCAGCAGAGAAGATATCAGATAGAGAGCACGATACAAACCGGTATCGCTCTGCCCCTGCTGCACCTCAGCACTGTGATCAAAAGGGCAGACTTTGCTAGGAGCCTAAGGGGCGCTTCATGGACACCCCCCAGTGCTCCAAAGCTGGACTCAAAATCCCTGCCGGTAAGTCCTCCCCAAATGCGCCACCACTGTTACATCCCCTATGTCGAGCCTGCTCACTTATCTCTCAGACATAGGGAGTGGCGTCATCCGTGTCAGGACGAGAGAAGGCCGCGCTCCACATCTGGGATAGTTCCTGCTGCCCTGCTGTTTCACAGCTTTCCCTGTTGAGTGATTCGTTCGTCAGAGCAGTGCAAGAAAAACCAAAATAGCAGTCTATCATCCCACAGCAGCAATTCGGTCCACAAGACCAACACTTCTGCTACTTCACCGAGTCTCGCTCACACACCGCGCGACCGGGGGGCCGCACGCTTCGGCCGCGCTCGCAAAGGCTGACGCCACCGCTGACGCGCTCCACGTGGCTGCGCCTGGGTAGAGGGGATGAAGGCCACGAAAAATTGGCCTGTGAAACCTGAGGGGACCCGGCTCCTCCTCGCCCGCCTCCCCGACGTCATCGGCAACTCACTGGCAGCATGCCGCGGCAGGCTACCACCGGTGACACCTTTGACACAGAAAAGGCAGATGGCTTCATCGCCAGAGTCCCCTGATACTTCGCAAGGCTGCCAGAGCGGCACACCCGGTGCTTCGGCCGCTGGTGACTGGGGCTATGGCGTAACCCCCAGTGGCTTATGCCTAAAGAAGGTGGTATCAGCAGAGAACGGAGATGCCTGCAGCCAGCTGGCACGAGACCTGTGGAGGACCTCGTCAATGAGAGAGTGTGGCTGCATATGTAGCTAATGTAGGTGTAGACCTCGTCAGCCGTCGGCTCACCTATGCCGCCACTCAGCCTTGAGCTGCTGCTCTTCGTGCCTGTGCGAGGACTTCCTGAAGGAAAGGCCTAAAAGAACAGTGCTTGTTCCACCCACCAGCACCATTTATGCATCCCTCTGCAGAGACATCTAGTGACTACGCTGGCTCAGGGGAATCCCCTCACCCGGGATGGGGTGCTCTGCCTTGGATTTATCCCTTCTGCATCTGAGAAAGTTAGTATGAGCAGTCAAGGGCTGCAGGAAACTTGAGACAGATATCCTGTGTCCATGGCTACAAAATCCCTCATCACAGAGTCCAACTACACGGCCACAATTAGAAATTCCCCAAGTCCCGGACTCTCTCGCCTACTTGCGCTGAGCTATGACGGCAGGGCAGGAAGCAGATCGACCAAAACGTGTGTCCGCGACGCCCGATGGACACAGAGACAAGGACGGGACATAATGACAACGGGGATCCACACAACCCAAACAGAAATCTCTTGCCAAGGAAAATGCTCTGCAAGGACTGAGAGAGATATGCAAAAAGGCGATGACCCAGGGTGAATCGCTAGACCTGCTGGCTGACTTGTAGGCTCAGATGTAGACAGCCGTGGAGGGAAGGATGCTAGCTATGAATGATTAGAATCTGCAAGAATGCCAAAAGAGTGGATGCCTATGGCGAATCCTAACACGTCAGAAGGCTTCTGACCAGGGGGGGGCGGGTGGGGGGGGGGGTCGGGGGGGGGGGGGGGGGGGGAGTGGAGAGGGAGGGGGGGGGTTGGATGGGAGGTGGGGCGAGGGGGGGGGGTGTAGGGGTGAGGGGCGGGGGGAGGGGAGGGGGGGGGGGGGAGGGGGGGGGGCGGTGGGAGGGGGGCGGGGGGGGGGGGTGCGAGGGAGGGGGGAGGGTGGGGGGGGGGGGGGGCGGGGGGGGGGGGGGGGTGTGGGGTGGGGGGGCGGGGGGGGGGAGGGGGGGGGGGGGGGAGCGGCAGGGGGTCTCGTATTGATTATCCTCACATTCTTTCAGAGTCCTAGTCCGCCACTACAGTAGCTTCCTGGGCTGGGCATAGCTGTCCGTACAGCTCAGAACAAGACCTGAAAAGACATCTGACCGGATGCTTCTAAAGAGAGAAGAGAGTCTGATGCCTGTCTGAGCTCCCGAGTCAAAAGTTCTATGGCCTGGGTGCCAGGCCAAGGAAGGCGGAGATCACGGATGCTAAGAATGACGCCGAGGTTTCTGACAGGTCCCTCAAAGGGCTGAGGTAAAAGACGTGAGATACACAAACAACGCATAATGTACAATACACAAGTGACACCATACACGCCGGGACTGCTCTGCCCTGCACACCTCAGCGCTGTGATCACAATTGAGACTCTGCTTTTATGGGGCCTAAGGGGCCGCCTCATGAACACCCCCCACCTCCAAAGCGGACTCAAAAACCCATGCCAGTAATTCCCGAACCAGCACCCTGCTTTAATCCCCGCCGTGGGTCGTAGCCCTCTACTTATCTCTCAGACATCTGGGCATGCCGGTCTCAGGGGTGAAGAAAGGCCACCTTGTCAGCCAGGAAGGTCCTGCTGTCTCTTACACAGCTATGTTAAAGAAAACCAAACATCAGTACCTGATCGTGGCAGCCCATCGGCCAAAACCCCACAAGTCTGCTACTCACCATGCTCCCAGGAATGCCCAGCTGCTCGGGCTCGCACGCTTCAAGACTGAGGCCGTTGTCACAGGGGCTGCCTGGGTGGAGAGGAGATGAGGTGATTTCTCATGGCTGAATCCTGAGTGGACCCTCGCTCCTCCTCCCTACTTCCCCGACTCACCCCGACTTCTTGGCAGCTACCAAAGGCCTCCTGGATGACACCTTTAAATGGAAAAGTTCAGGGCTTCATCACCCGGTCCTGTAATACGTCCACAGGGCTCACGAGAGCAGGAAACCCAATGCGTCGGCCGGTTGGTGACGGGGGCTTGGCATACGCTGAGTGGATTGCCTAAAGCACACAAACGAGAATGGAAACTTAAGAGCTGCAGCAGAAATTGAGAGCTGAGCAATAACAAGTGTTGCTCTCCATTGCTCACCTTGACTGCTGGTATCCAGATTTACTTCCTAAAAAGAAAAAGAACAGTGCTGTAGCACAGTCACACTTTACACTCCCCACAGAGACAAACAGTGACTGACCTGCTCGGAGGGACCTCCTCACCTGGGATGGGTGGATGGATTTTGCCCTGGATTTTATCCTTCTGCBTCTGAAAGAAAGTGAGGACAAGAGTCAAAAGGCTGCAGGATAACTTCACAGCTCCAAACATCTTGTGTCTATCTAGGAATATCATCTAGAGTCTGGACACACCCCACAAACTGCAAACAGAAGAGCGATCTCTTTCCTTGGGCATTTCTCAAAGTGATCCTCCGTGCCCCAGGTGGGTCCGGCTGCTCCACTAGTTCCGTGCATGGATGGTCCAACCATAGTTTCCTGGAGGGACAACTTGGGTACCACTGTTAGCCCCTTCTGGACTAGCAGCTCTGGTGCAGGTGTGCCTGGGTAAACCCTCTGAAAGCAGCTGGGTCACAACGGGGGGCTGCTAGAGACTTGGAGTGGGGGTTGAGGTGAAGAAAGGTCCTGTGAGGAGTTTCTTCCCCTACACAGCCCTTCGTCTGCCCCTTAACCAATGGGGGCCAGACTTTCCTTTCCAAGAATTGTAACAGGTCTTTCTCTCTGGTGTGCTGTTGGCCGGAACTGGCGATTCGGCCTCCGAACATGCAGGAGAACGATTTCTCACAGACTGCAGCTGCCGACGCCCAAGAACTCTATTGCTGCCGCGTTGGAGTGCCACGTGCCATCCTGCGATGACATCGCACACAGCAGGGGTAGTTTGGTTTTACATGGAAGAGACGGCACAGCCATTTCACCAGGAGCAAGCATGCCACCCACCGAGAACTCGGGCTGCCCTGGCAGTGCCAAGCACCTACCTTCAAACACTGGCATTCAGGAAACTCGGGGGGGTGAGTTTTTCCTGTGCAGAAGTTCTCCCAGCAACTGAAGCATCTTAACCCTAACCACAACAAACTTTAAGCTGGGTTCTTAAACTTACAGCCTTCAACTGGCAGTGGGGGACCCAACCCACTGTGCCAGTCGCTGGCCCCTTTGAAAGAGTTCCACTGCAGTCCTAAAACTCTGCCTTTCAGAGGGTGTTTTCTCTGACCCTGACCATAATCTTCAAAATATGCTAAAGAATCATAAATGGCTTTGAAAAAGCCCCAACAATACCCTGAAAAGTCCCTTCAAAAATCCCCTAAATACATTTAAAATTCCGGAAAAAAAACCTCAAAAAGACATGCTCAGTCTCCGAACTCCACCTCTGCCCTCTAGCCCACAGATGTCATCCTACCTTTTTGGCAGTGGCTGCCGTTGTCCTCTGAGGGTTCTGTCACTGTCCCGGCTATGGTGAGGGTTGCTGTCCGTCGCGTTTAGGGTTGCTGTGTTGCGCTGCTGTGGGGGGGAAAAGGCTGTTTTTTTAGGGAGGCTGGTTAGGCGGGGTTAGGGTGGAGTGGAGGGGTGGTACAGCTTGTATCCCGTACTCCTGATCTCCATGGACTGTCCAGCCCTTCAAGCCCTCTCTCCTTTAGCCTCAACCGGTCCTCTACCCCCCAGCCCTCAGCTCCTGTGTGTCACCCTAACCCCTCTCCTTTGCCCTCAGCCCCAGCTTCTCTGTGTCATCCTGCAGCTGCCCCTGTCACCCTCAGCACCTCTGTGTGGCACCCACTGTCCCCTCTCCCTGTTCCTCCCTCAGCTCCCAGCCTCTGTCACCCTCAAGCCCCACAGTGCCCCTCAAGCTGCCCCTCGGCCTCCATGTGTTGTGTCATGAAAAGACTCATAAAAAAAACTAAAAATTCCCTGAAAACGCCCTAATCTTCAAAATGTCCTAAAAAGCCCCATGAAAACCTAACAATTGTCTCAGAATGCTGTTAAAACACACTGAAAATACCCTACTTTTCAAAAACCCTAAAACACCCCTAAAAATCCCCAAGAACCTTTAAAAATCCTGAAATATACCCTAAATAGTCCAAAAAGAGCTCTAAAAATACCCAAAAATCTTTAAAATGCCCTGATAGACCCAGAAAAAACCTAAAAAATCCCTCAAAAACCCTAAAAATACCCTAGCACTAAAAAAGTCCTCCACATACCCTCAATAGTCCTAAAATATACCCAAGAACACCCTTCACCCTCACCACTCACCCTAACCCCAAACCCCAACCCTCACCCTCACCCCCACCCTCACCCCGCCAAAATCCCCTAAATACCTTTAAAGTTTTGGAAAAAAAACTCAAGAAGAAATGCTCAGTCTCCGAACTCTACCTCTTGCTCTCTAGTCCCACAGATGTCATCCCTACCTTTGTGGCAGTGGCTCCGTTGTCCTCTGAGGGTTCTGTCACTGTCCCGGTATGTGAGGGTTGCTGTCCTCGCCGTTAGGGTTGCTGTGTTGCGCTGCTGTGGGGGAAAAGGCTGTTTTTAGGGGGGCTGGTTAGGCTGGGTTAGGGCTGGAGTGAGGGGTGGTACAGCTGTATCCCGTACTCCTGATCTCCGCTGGACCTGTCCAGCCCTCAAGCCCTCTCTCCCTTTAGCCCTCAACCGGTCCCTCTACCCCCCAGCCCTCAGCTCCTGTGTGTCACCCCTAACCCCTCTCCTTTGCCCTCAGCCCCCAGCTTCTCTGTGTCATCCTGCAGCTGCCCTGCCACCCTCAGCATCTCTGTGTGGCACCCGCTGTCCCCTCTCCCTGTTCCTCCCTCAGCTCCCAGCCTCTGTCACCCTCAAGCCCCCACAGTGCCCCTCGGCCTCTATGTGTTGTGCCATGAAAAGACTCTAAAAAAACATAAAAATTCCCTGAAAACGCCCTAATCTTCAAAATGTCCTAAAAACCCCATGAAAACCTAAAAATAGCCTCAGAATACTGTTTAGAATACACTGAAAATACCCTACTTTTCAAAAACCCTAAAACACCCCTAAAAATCCCCAAAGAACCTTTAAAAATCCTGAAATATACCCTAAATAGTCCAAAAAGAGCTCTAAAAATATCCCAAAAATCCTTTAAAATGCCCTGATAAGACCCTAAAAAAACCTAAAAATTCCTCAAAAACCCTAAAAAAATACCCTAGCCCTAAAAATTGCGCCACATACCCTCAATAGTCCTAAAAACCCCAAGAACACCCACCCCCCAAAAAAAATTCTAAAAGTACTAAGAAAGCCCTTAAAATACCCTAACAAAATCTTTTAAAAGCCCTGAAAAAGCCCTAAAAGTATCCTAAATGTTCCCATAAAATTCCTGAAAAACTCCTCCAAAAAAGCCCTAAAATATCCTTTTAAAGCCATGAGAAAAACCCTAAAAAACTGCTCAGCCCCCAACTCCTACCTGTCACTCTCTAGACCACAAACATCGTTGCCACCTTTTTATTAAGGTTGCTGCCTGCAGCTGCTGGAAGAGTTCTGGGGCTGTCCCAGCATTGGGGTTACTGCCTTGTGCCGTGCGCTGGCTGTTGGGGAAAACTGGGTCCTAGGGCTGCTGTTCTTAGGGTACCTTCGGGTGGCTTGAGGGCTGCTGGCGCACTGTACCCTAACCCTAACCGGTACCTGTGTTCCTTTGTACCCCCCGACCTACAGTGTCAGCTCTACGATCGCTCAACGAGTCCCCCTCCTTGCCTCAGCCCGCAATGTCCGTGTGCCACAGCGAGGCCTCTGACATCGTCCTTGGCCGCCTGGCCTCCACCGTGCACGCTCCACTGGTTAGGCGGTGGTTTTGAGGCTAAGGCTAAGGGGTGCCGTGAGGGCTGGTTCACCCTGTCACCTCAAGCAAGCCCCACTTTGCCCCTCAATGGCATCTGATCCCCCTCACCCCTCTTGTCAACCCACTCAGGTTCCCGCCTCAGCCTCTCAGCATCTCCGTGCACACTGACCCCCAAGGTGCTCCTAAAGCCACCCTTTCTGCCTCTCAGCTCCCCCCATCCTCTGTGGCACCGCAGCCCCCTCCCCTCGGACCGCAGCCCTTGGTGACCGCTGGACGTTGGCCCCGCCGTCTCACTGGGCGAGCTGTCTGCTGCCAGAGCTGCACTGGCTCCAGGTTGGGAGGCTTCGGGCTCTGCGTGCTGCTGGAGGGGCATCACAGGTGGCCGCGGGGTGAAGTCATGGATGGAGCAGAAAGTGTGCAATGGGACGGGGCAAGGGCGGCTGGAAAATACAGTAGGCCTAGGGCGGTGGGGGGAGAAGGGGACGCACAGCTAGTACGGGGCTGAAGGTGAGAGGTAAGGGTTAGGAGCAGCACAACTCCATAACTCCAAGACCAAGTCTGCAGCCCAACAAGAACTCGGCCAGCGAGCTCCTGCAAACTGGCATCAGGAAATTCGGCCGGGTCAGTTTTCTGGGCAGAACTTCTCCCAGACCCAAAGGTGACAGCATCTAACCCTAAACCACAACAACTAGCTGGTCAAAACTTACAGCCTTCGGACCGGCAGCGTGGGAGCCCAACCCACTGTGCCGCGCTGGCCCCTTTCTATAAGACACTCCCCTGCAGTCCTAAAACTACTGCTTTTTCAGAGGGCGTTTCCTCTGAGCCTGACCATAATTCTTCAAAATGCTGCTAAAGAATCGTAAAATGGCTTTGAAAAGGCCCCAGCCACCCCCCAAAAAGTCCCAGAAAAGTCCCTTCCACAATCCATAAATCCTTTAAAAAATCCTGGAAAAAATACTCAAGAAGAAATGCTCAGTCTCCCCGACCTAATCATTGCTCTCTAGCCCACAGATGTCATCCTACCTTTTGGCAGTGGCTCCGGTGTCTCTGAGGCTTCTGTCACCGGTCCGGTGTGTGAGGGTTGCTGTCCTGTCCCCTCTGCCCACTGTTCTCACCTCAGCTCCAGCTCTGTCACCTCAAGCCCCCAACAGTGCCCCCCCAGCTGCCCTCAGCCTCCATGTGTTTGTGCATGAAAAGGACTCTAAAAAAACATCAACATTCTGAAAACGCCCCATCTTCAAATGTCCTAAAACCCCATGAAAACCTAACAATTGTCTCAGAATGCGTAGTCAAAACAACTGAAAACCTACTTAAATTAAAAACACCCTACAACACCCATCTAAAAATCCCCGAAAGAACTTGAAAAATCCTTCAATCTACCCTAAATAGTCAAAAGGAGCTCTAAAAATACACCCAAAAGTCTTAAAATGCCCTGAGAGGAACCCTAGAAAAACTCAACATCCCTCAAAAAGCCTAAAAAATACCTAGCCTTAAGAAAGCCCTCCACATACCCTCAATAGTCCTAAAAAAATACCCAAGAACAACCCTCACCCCTCAACCTCACACTCACCCCCAGCCTCACCTGCCAAAATCCCCTATATAACTTTAAAAGTTCCATGGAAAGAAAAATCAAGAAGAAATGCTCAGTCTCCGAACTCTACTCTTGCTCTGTCTAGCCCACAGATGTCATCCCTACCTTTTGGCAGTGGCTCCGCTGTCCTCTGATGGGTTCTGTCACTCATCCCGGTGTGTGAGGGTTGCTGTCTGTTCTCACCGTTACGGTTGCTGTGTTGCGCTGCTGTTGGGGGAAAAGGCTGTTTTTGGGGGGCTGGTTAACTGGGGTTAGGGCGGCTGGAGGTGTAACAGCTGTACCCCTGTACGCCCTGATCTCCCTGGACTCACAAGCCCTCAAGCCCTCTCCCTTTAGCCCTTCAACCGGTCCTCTGCCCCGCAGCCCTCAGCTCTGTGTGTCACCCTAAGCCCTTCCTTCCCCTCAGCCCCAGCTTCTCTGTGTCACTACAGCTGCCCCTGCACCCCTCAGCATCTTCTGTTGTGGCATCCGCCTGTCCCCTCGTGTTCTCCTCACCTCCCTAGCCCCAGCTCTGTCACCTCAAGCCCCCACAGTGCTCAAGCTGCGCCTCAGCCTCCATGTGTTGTGCATGAAAAGACTCTAAAATCAACATAACAATTCCCTGAAAACGCGCCTACATTTCAAATGTCCTAAAAACCCATGAAAACCTAACAATTGTCTCAGAACGCTGTTCAAACACACTGAAATACCTACACTTTTAAACACCTAAAAACCCTAACAATCGCCCCAAAGAACCTTGAAAAAATCCTTCGAATATACCCAAATAGTCCAAAAAGAGCTCTGAAAATACCCCAAAAAATCCTTAAAATGCCTGATAGGACCTAGAAAAACCTAAAAAATCCCTCAAAACACCTAAAAATACCCTAGCCTAAAAAGTCCTCCACATACCCCTAAATACTTAAAAATACCAAGAACACCCTACTCTAAACCCTCACCCCACCCACCACCTCACCCTCAGCCTCACCTAAGCCACCTGAAAATCCCTAAATTACTTAAAAAGTCCTGGAAAACAAAACTCAAGACGAATGCTCAGTCTCCAACTTACTCTTGCTCTTAGCCCACAGATTCATCCCCACCTTGTTGCAGTGGCTCCGGTGTCCCTGAGGTTCTGTCACGTCCCGCGTGTGTGAAGTGTTGCTGTTGTCTCTCCCCCAGTTAGGTTGCTGTGTTGCCAGCTGCGGTTGGGGAGGAAAAGGCTGTTTTTAGGGGGGCTTGCTTAGGCTGGGTTAGGGCTGGCAGTGAGGGGTGGACGGCTGTACCCTGTACCCTGATCTCCGTGGACTGTCAGCCTCAAGCCCTCGTTCTCCCTTTAGCCCTCAACCGGTCCCTTGCCCCCAGCCTCCAGCTCCTGTGTGTCACCCCTAAGCCTCTCCTTTGCCCCTCAGCCCCCAGCATCTCTGTTGTCATCCTATCAAGCTGCCCATGCCACCTCAGCATATCTCTGTGTGGCACCCACTGTCCCTCTCGCCTGTCTCTCCCTCAGCTCCCAGCTCTGTCACCCTCAGCCCCCACAGTGCCCCTCAAGGTGCCGCCTCACCCCATGTGTTTGTGCCATGAAAAGAACTCTAAAAAACATAACATTCCGCTTGAAAAGCCTAATCTTCAAAAATGTCCTAACAACCCGCATAAAACCTAAAACTTGTCTCAGAATGCTGTTAAAACACACTGAAATACCTACTTTAAAACCTAAAAACCCACCTAAAATCCCCAAAGAACTTGTAAAATCCCTCAATACCCTAAATAAGTCCAAAACAGAGCTCTAAAAATACCCCAAAATCCTAAAATGCCCTGATATGGAACCTCAAAAAACCTAAAAAAGTCCCTCAAAAACCCTAAAAATACAATCCTAGCCCTAAAAGTCCTCACATACCCTCAAGATCCTAAATACAAGAAATCACCTACCTCACATAGACACGACCCTATAACCCCACCCACCTCACCTCACCCTCCACTTTCACCCCCTCACTCAGACCGAAAAATCCCCTAATACTTAAAAGTCCTGGAAAAAAAACTCAAGAAGAAAATGCGTCAGTCTCCAACAACTCTACCTCTTGCTCTTAGCCACAGATCATCCTACCTTTTGCAGTGGCTCGGTTGTCCTCTGAGGGTTCTGTCACGGTCCGCTGTGTGAGGTTGCTGTCGTCTCCGCGTTAGGGTTGCGTGTTGCGCTGCTGTTGGGGGAAAAGGCTGTTTTTAGGGGGGCTGGTTTAGGCTGGGCTTAGGGCTGGAGTGAGGGGTGGTACGGCTGTAGCCCTGTACTCTGATCTCCGCTGGACTGTCCAGACCTCAAGCCTCTCTCCCTTTAGCCCTCAACCGGTCCCTTGCCCCCCAGCCCTCAGCTCCCGTGTGTCACCCCTAAGCCCTCTCGCTTTGCGCCGCTCAGCCCAGTTCTCTGTGTCATCTCAGCTGCCCCTGCCCCCTCAGCATCTCTGTGTGGCACTCCACTGTCCCTTCTGCCTGGGTCCTCCCTCAGCTCCAGCTCTGTCACCTCACAAGCCCCCACGAGTGCCGCTCTCAAGCGTGCCCCCAGCCTCATGTTTTGTGCATGAAAAGACTCTAAAAAAAACCTAAATGCCCTGAAAAGCCACCTAATCTTCAAAATGTGCTACAAACCCCAGCCAAACCTAAAACTTGCCTCAGAAAGTGCTGTTCAAACAACACTGGAAAATACCCTAACTTTTAAAAAACCAAAACACCCCGAAAATCCCCAAGAACCTTTAAAAAATCCTATATACCCTACAATAGTCGCAAAAAGGAGCTCCAAAAATACCCCAAAATCTTAAAATGCTCTGTAGAGACCCTACAGAAAACTATAACAATGCTTCAAAAACCTAAAAATAGCCTGGGCCCTAAAATTTCCTCCACATGCGCCCTAATAGTGCTAAAAAAATCCCAAGAACACCGCAACCCCCTCAAACAATTCTTCCACAAGTACTAAGAAAGCCTTAAAATGCACCACTCACAATGCCTCTTTTAAAAAGCCTGAAAAAGCTCCAAAAGTATCTAACCTTCCAGAAAATTCCTGAGAAACTCCTCGAAAAAGCCCGAAAATATCCTTTTAAGCCATGAGAGGGAGAACCCAGGAAAAAACCCTCAAAAACTGCTCAGCCCCAGCTCGACCTGTCACTCTCATGAGACCACAAACATCATTGCTACCTTTTAGTAGGGTTGCTGCCTGCAAGCTGCGGGAGAGTTCTGGGGCTGTCCCATCCGTTGGGTTACCGCTTGGCTGCTGTTGGGGAAACTGGGGTCCTAGGGCGTGCTGTTTAGGGGACTTGGGGTTGCTTGCAGGGCTGCTGGCACGGTACCCTACAACCCGGTTACCGTTTTTTTTGGGGGTTTACCCCCCCCCCCTGTGTCCGACCCACTCAGTGTCAGCATCTCCATCGCAGAGTCCCTCCTGCCCCTCAGCCCGCAATGTCTGTGTGCCGACCTGCGAGGACTCTGACATCGTCCCTTGGCCCCTGGCCTCCACCGTGCACCTCCACCACTTGGTTAGGCGGTGGTTTGAGGCTAAGGCTAGGGGTGGCGTGAAGGGCTGGTTCACCTGTCACCCTCAAGCAGCACCCACTTTGCCCTCAAGGCTGCTGCTCCCTCAACCCCCTTCTTGTCCCCTCAGGTTCCCCGAACTCTCAGCTCATCAGCATCTCCGCGTGCACCTGCAGCCCCCCAGGTTGCTCCTAAAGCCCTTCTGCCTCTCACTCCCCCATCCTCTGTGGCACCATGCCAGGCCCCCCTCGCCGCAGCCCTTGTGACACCTGGACTGTTGCCTCGCCCGTCTCACTGGGAGGCTGTCCTGCGGCGAGAGCTGCACTGGCCTTCCAAAGGCTTCGGGCTCCTGCGTGCCTGCTGGAGGGAACTCACAGCGTGGGCGCTTTGGGTAAGTCCATGGGATGGAGCAGAAAGTGTGCTGACGGGGCAAGGGCGGGCGGCAAAATATACAAGTAGGCCTAGGGGCGAGAAGGGAAACAGCAGTAGGGAGGCTGAGGTGAACGAGGTAAGGTTAGAGCAAGCAACCCATAACTCCAAGACCAAGTCGCAGCCAACGAAGAACTCGGACGCGAGCTCCTGCAAACTGGCATCAGGAACTTCGGCGGGTCAGTTTTTCTGGCAGAACTTCTCTCCAGACCAAGGCTGACAGCATCTAACCCCTAACCACAACAACTTAGCTGGGTCTAAAACTTACAGCTTCGACCGGCAGCGTGGGGACCCAACCACTGTGCTGCCGCTGGCCCCTTTCTAAAGCACTCCACTGCAGTCCTAAACAACTGCTTCTTCAGGAGGGCGTTTCCTCTGAGCCTGGACATAATCTTCAAAAATGTGCTAAAGAATCGTAAAACTGGCTTTGAAAAGGCCCCAGCCAATACCCCAAAAGTCCCAGAAAAGTCCTTCCAAAATCCCCTAAATACCTTTAAAAATCTGGAAAAAAATACTCAAGAAGAAATGCTCAGTCTCCCACCTCTACCCTTGCTCCTCTAGCCCACAAGATGTCATCCTCACCTTTTTGGCAGTGGCTCCGGTGTTCTCTGAGGTTCTGTCACCGTCCGGTGGTGGTGAGGGTTGCCTGTCTGTTCCCCTCTGCCCCTGTTCCTCCCTCAGCTCCAGCTCTGTCACCCTCAGCCGCACAGTGCCCCCAAGCTGCCCTCAGCCTCCATGTGGGTTGTGCCATGAAAAGACCTCTAAAAAAACATCAAGCATTCCTGAAAACGCCTCATCAATCTTTCAAAATGTCTAAAAACCCCAGAAACCTAACATATTGGTCTCAGAATGTGGCTAGTCAAACACACTGAAAATAGGAAGAGTTTTAAAACACCCTAAATAACACCCCTAAAAATCCCAAAAAACCTTGGAAAAATCCTTCAATTATACCTAAATCAGTCCAAAAGGAGCTATAAAATACCAAAAGTCTTAAATGCCTGAACGGACCCTAGAAACAACCTCAACAATCCTCAAAAAGTAAAAATACCCTAGCTTAGAAAGCTCCTCCACATACGCTCAATAAGCCCTAAAAAATACCCAAGAAACACCCTCACCCTCAACCTCCCCTCACCCTCACCCACCTGCCAAAATCCCTATATACCTTTAAAGATACTGATATAAAAAACTCAAGGAAGAAATGCTCAGTCTCCGAACTCTACCTCTTAGCTCTGCTAGCCCACAGATGTCATCCTTCTACGCTTTGCAGTGGCTCCGTTGTCCTCTGAGGGTTCTGTCACCGTCCCTGTATGTGTCTGAGGGTGCTGTCTCTCGCCGGTTAGGTTGCTGTGTTGCGCTGCTGTGGGGGCAAAAGCTTGTTTTTAGGGGGCTGTCGTTAGGCTGCGTTAGGCTGCAGTGAGGGGTTACGCCTGTACCTGAACCACTCTGCATACTCCGCTGAGACTGTCCAGCCCTCCAGCCTCTCCTCCTTTAGCCCTCAACCGTCCCTGTCCCCCCAGCCTCAGCTCCTGTGTGTCAACCCATAGCCCTCTCCTTTGCCCCTCAGCCCAGCTTCTCTGTGTATCTCTGCAGCTGCCCCTGCACCCTCAGCATCTCCTGTTGGCACCCGCTGCCCCTCTCCCTGTTCCTCCCTCAGCTTCCGCTAGCCTCTGTCAACCCTCAAGGCCCCCAAGCTGCCCCTCGGCCTCAAATTGTATGTGCCATGAAAAGACTCTAAAAAACAAAAAATTCCCTGACAAACGGCCCTAATCTTCAAAATGTCCTAAAAACCCCATGAAAACCTTAAAATAGTCTCAGAATGCTGTTAGAATACACTGAAAATACCCTACTTTTAAAAACCTCACAACCACCCCTAAAAATCCCCATAAGAACCTTAAAAACTTCCTGAAATTATACCTAAATATGTCCAAAAAGAGCTCTAAAAAATACCAACTGCCTAAAATGCGTACCCTTAAAAAAACAAGATCGCCTGATACGCCTAAAAAACATTCACCCTTCATCACAAAAATCTCGACACAACCCTAAAATAACCTAGCCCTAAAAGTCTCCACATACCCCACCAAAAAAGTCTGAAAAATACGCCAAGAACACCCTTCACCCTCACCCTCAGCCTCACCCTCACCCTAAACCTCACCCTGCCAAAATCCCCCTAAATATCCTTCTAAACGTCTGGAAAAAAAACTCAGAAGAAAATGCTCACGTTCCGAACTCTACCTCTTGCTCTCTAGCCCACAGAATGTCAATCCCCTACCTTTTCGCAGTGGCTCCGGGTTCCTCTGAGGTTCTGTCAATGTCCTGCTGTGTGAGGGTTTGCTGTCTGTCTCCAACCCCCTCCTGGGGAACTCATCTTCTTCTCCAGGGACTCTTCTCTTCTCTCCTAAGGTCTTGAAGGTTCTTTGGCCTTCTCCTGGGCAGACTTTCTGCTGGGCAGCACTTTTCCCTGGGAAGCTGCCTGCTGGTTCTTCTTGCAGTCTTCTTCTGGGCAGACCGTCTGCTGGTTCTTCTGAAGCCCTCTGCCTTTTAGTCTAGCTCCACCCTTATATGTCCCTTACTCATGATTACTTACAGGTGTTTTAACATAAGCTTGATGGGGTAAATATAGCACAACATAGCTAACATCACATTATACTTTCTACAACACTCCTACAACTAAATACTTTAAAAGTCCTGGAAAAAAAACTCAAGAAAGAAATGCTCAGTCCTCCAACTCTACCTCTTGCTCTCTAGCCCATACATGTATCCTACCTTTTTGGCAGTGGCTCCCGGTGTCCTGAGGGTTCTGTCACCGTCCCGGTGTTGGTCAGGGTTGTGTCTTGTTCTCCCTGTTAGGGTTGCTGTGTTGCGCTGCTTGTGGGGGAAAAGGCTGTTTTTAGGGGGGCTGGTTTAGGCTGGAGCTTAGGGCTGGAGTGAGGGGTGCTAAACGGCTGTATCGCCGGTACGACTCCCTCGATGCCATCCCCGCTGGAACTGTCCAGCCCCTCAAAGCCCCTCTCTCCCTTTAAGCCTCAAGCCGGCACTCCGGTGTGCCCCTTCCTCCCAGCCCTCAGAGCCCTCTGCTGTGTCACACCCTAAAGCCCCCACCTCTCCTTTGCCCTCAGACCCCAGCTTCTCTGGTCATCCTGCAGCTGCCCCTGCCAGGCCCTCAGCATCTACTGTGTGGCAAAAAAATAACACCACCAGCACATCCGTCAGACGAAACACGGCTGTCACCAGAATCTCAATCCTGCCTGTTTCCTTTCATCAGCTCCCAGACCATCTGTAAACCGCTCAAGCCCACCCAAGTGCGACCTCCCAGCTCGGCCCTAACCAGAGATACACTTGTCGGATGTGTCTGGGGATGGCACGCGACCCATCGAACCAAGGAAGACTCTAAACAAAAACCCGAAAATTCCCCTGAATAAAGGCCCTAATTGCTTCAAAATGTCCTAAAACAAGCACCCGCCCAGTGTTTTAAACCCCTAACAAGGTCTCAGACATGACTGTTCAA